>DWHO01005089.1:0-10557 GCA_018247575.1 Eurytides lysithous rurik | reverse complement strand
CTTTTTTATTATAAAATGGCCAGATGCACATTAAATTACAAAATTATATAAAATATAGGCAAAAATAACAATAAAATTAAATTAATAAAATAAGATAATAAAACTTTAAACTTAAATAATTGCGTCGCCAACATACCCCACCCTAGTGTCGTCTTAGCGACACTCATAACCTATTGGTAACTTTAGGCGACGCGTACACAAACTGTTTTTTTTTTCTTTTTAAAACCTTATACTTAAATTTTACTCTAGCGTAAAACTTTAGCGCTGTATTGCGTTGTAATACAGTATCTAATTTTTGCTGCCCATTTACAACGTCTACTAAAAATGAAATTAGAAACAAAACATTGCGCTTGCGCTGCTTTTTAGAGGTCGGCGGCGAGTTGAAAATGAACTTTTTCCAGGACTTAATGTGCGGAGAAAATGTGCGGCAAAACTTTTTTCTAATTTTGTACAAATATTCTAAATGTTTACAACAAATGACAGTTAATACATATAAATGATTTACACTTCTTTGTGTATGTATGTATACAACATTGCCGTCACTATTGATACCCTTATAGTCCATAATAAAAGTTTTAACCACTAGCACAATTGATTCGAACGCGTTACTCCCGCGTATTATTTGTCTTCGTTCGCTGAATCCATCGCGAGTAGCGAGTTTCCTGTTTGTTGAGGTCTTCGTCAGTTCGTTATCCAACTGACTTGTCATAGTTTTCCTACAGCTAACATTCACACAAACTATTTTTGACGAGAATTTATGGATTGAATGGTTATTGATGACGATTGATTGGGTTGTGTTCATATGTATAATGTTGTGATAACTCATAACGCATAGCTGCCTATAATTTGCTGTACAACGTGGAACTAAATGGTGCGCTTGTTTGTAATCTTCCGCGTCTCTCTTGGCCGTGAAGCATATATGTCTTTCTTTTGACAACTCTAAATACTTGTCGCAGTTTTTATAAAATTCTCTATACTGCAACACTCGAATTTCCATGACTACTTCAGGTAAACTAACTGTCATAAAAATAAAAGCGACAGTGTTTCTTGCATGTCTGCCAGTAAAATTACGCAAATGCCGTACATTTTTTTTATTTTGAAAATCAGAAGCGGAAAAATCGTAGCTTTCTCCTGGCGAAACCGGTCCGTCCACACCAAGGCCGAATCGCTTCGGCAAAAAGACCATGCTCTGTGTCTGGTGCGACCAGAGCAGTATTGTGTAACTTTGGTAGCCCGGCGAAACCGTTAATACACAATTCTACCGCCAACGAATTATTAAAATAAACCACGCATTAATCGAAAGTCGACCGCAATGGGTAAAAAGACATGGCAAACTGATATTATTACACGACGATGCTTCGTCTCATGCAACAAAACTAGTGAATGACACCTTGAAATTGCTTGGATAAGATATCCTTCCGTATTCAAGAGGGAGAGTCAGATGGCGCCAGGTCGTCCTCGACCTCTGACTCTCCCTCTTCAAGGCATCAATGCGGCATGCTCTTGCAGAGCAGCACTTTAGCAATTCGAGGAAAGCGGAAAATGGCTCGAAGAATGGTATGCCGCAAAAGACTAACAGTTGTTCTGATATGGTATTCATAAATTACTTGAAAGATCGGCGAAATGTGTAGAAACCGACGGCCAATATTTTGAATAAAACATAAATTCATTCATTAGCCTACGATCAATTAGTAAAGTGTACGCGCTACCATGTCCTGGTTTACAATGCAGCGTCACCAGCGTGATTATTAGCCATAGCTTCACGCCATTTTACGTATCTGGGCGATGAACAGCAGCACATAGACCAGTTTTGAAGTCATATAGTTCAAGTACTATGCGACACTGTGTGTAAGGGCAAAAGTCATCCTTAAAAAAATATCCTTAAAAAAACCTCTTAATATCCTTAATAGTTATAATCGAACTTGTGATAACATATGACTGTTTAGACAGATATAAATTTATATCGAAACAAAAGTTCTTCATTTACCAGATAATATTGAAGTGTAATTTATGCACAACACCAAAGATACAACTCGAACTCGAAACTTGGCTAATTTTTACAAACGAAATTTTAAGAGAAGCAAAATATGTCTAACTTAACGGTAAAATACATATAAGAAAAGCTATAAATCTTCCTTACCTCTATGCTACGTTTTGCCTGAGAATCAACTTGAGGGGATTTTAATTTCACGTCATTTGACAAATCCAGTTCCCCGTCTTTAAACAGTAACATCTAAACAGTCTCAATCCGTTACGGTCACTGCGTTAAAGAAAGCAACAACAAGTTGACAAACGCACTTCAGATATAGTCGCTTAGGGAAGCGAAATTTTACCATTAAACATTTATATAAAATACATAATTAAAATAAGATTCGTAAAAATTAGTACCGTTTAGTTTTGCTACTTTTTATGCTTATACACAAACCATATGATAAATAAAGTAAATATTTTTTATTGCACTTTCATCCGCATTTTTGTTGTTATGCCTCCGGTTTGTAATTTCCGAATCTCGAATGGGAGCGTACGTAATCATCAAGTGAACCGAGAAATTATTCGTTGTAATATCTTCCTTGGATTTTCGCGAAAAAATAGGGGATTATTTGAAAATTAATAATAGTACGTGCATAAAACTAACTTTATATTACAGAGAATTTTAATATAGTATAAAAAAAAATTAAATGATGTGTAACAATAAAAAAAAATATTTTTAAAATCATAAGCTTGCAAATAAATTGACATGCGTACTTTTCCACTTTAATTTTCATCAATCATAAAAATTAACATGATAAAAGGCACTATATTAGAAGAATTTGGCAGTCGGCGACGTTTAGCTAGAACTACAGGCGTGTTACTTTTTACAGTGCAGTGAGTCTTTCTGAGAAACTAAAAAAAGAGAAACTTAAAAATCATGACGGCATTAATCGCCCATATACAACGTCTACCTGACTTAACCAGACGTCATGGTCTAGCGATACTTTAAGAGTGCGTATCGAATTTCATCTATAAAGTTGGAATGATCACAGATTGCAATAACACAAAAAATATCTATTTCTGTAACCGCAAACTTGTGCATATTTAAAAATGTTATTTAAAAGATGTTAATGCTACGTAAAAAAGAACTTCCTCGGAGAGTAAAACATTGTGTCATCCCTACTTTTATATTTCATAAATTGAACCGATGATTGCCGATAACAAGTTTCTTTTTTCTCATGCTTGAGCGAACGGTAGACACTGTGGGCGTCTATTCTTCTTGTTTGTTTTTTTTTCTGATAACAATCTGTTATGATTTTTAGCAACATGAACCTTATTCACAGAATTAGTGTTATTAATAGCAAGACTGTGAAAATTAGAAAGATCAACATGTAATATTACATTATTTTGAAAAATTTGTTTTCTCTGTAGTAAAATTATTACAAAGATTACACATAAGCCAAACTAAGATATTAGGTATTTAAAAAAATCAGAATAATGTTTTACAGACATTTTTAAAATGTCTTTAAAAAAAATTAATGTAACTTTGTAAAAACGTCTAAAAGAAAAAAGTGATCTTTACGAAAGTTTTTTAAAGCACTAATCATTGGGGGGGAAGGGAATCGCCAAGGCGAGCTCCTCACGCTGCTCCTCGATGGAGGTTTGCGACCTTAACCCGCACCGTAACGTGCTGAGGCTCCCTAGATGCCCTAGATGGGCGCGGCAACAGGAGCCCCAGAGCACAACGCTTGGTGGCCCTCCGGAATCTGGCCTCGCGAGGGCCGGACCGGAATCACTTGCTGCGTGAAGATGTCACGCGCAACAATGACCCGGTCCTGCCGCCTTGTGGGCCGAGGCTTCGGTAATTGCTTGCATCTTTGTATTTCACGCATGTCCGCCATGGTGGTCGGCCCAGAAACGCGGCCGGAGTGAAAGTCCGGCACGTTCTAGAAGATTGACAGACAGCGCCACTGCCTTAGCAGCACCTCCTCCCACCCGGTGCTTTTGGAGACCAAAGGTTCCTCCGACTTTGGATGAGAGTGGTGCTGGGCCGAGCATACTTCTGTTGACTTAGTAACGCAGTAAGGCCATTCAGGCCCCCACCACTGCAGCACTCAGAAAAAGGGGGGTCGCCTGGGCGAGCGCCACTCTTTTCTTTGAAAGAGTTCCCAAGCGGGACGACACCCAATAAATGCATTGCCAGGTTTTAAGATAGTTTTTCTTTAAGAGGGGGGGACAATTTACCGGATGAAACACGGAAGCACAAACACTTCCGCTTTACGTCTATTTTAATATAAGTAAAAAACCGATATAGCGGAACTATTTGACTTTTTTTAATTATCTCATAATTTCCGAACTGTAAAAGAAAACGTTATTAGTTAGTGCTAGTTTTACTTTTTCACTGTGACAACTCATACAACTAAACTATGTATGTAAAAGAATTCATTACGCGGAATATCATTTAATTAAATGATTACGTTCATTTTTATAAAATCGGTATTTTAACAAATCAGAACAAACCCTGTGTTATTCCATTAAACAATTTTCTATGTACGAAAAATGTAAATGACATTCGAGTATAAGTAAAATACCAAAACTAGTTTACTCAAAATAGATGTAAATTAAAATTTTAAGTAGAGCAGTAGTAATTGCGCAGATGACTTTGTGAGGTTAATCGCAATAACTTACAATTTCGTAGCACGGGGTTAAGTAACGAATTACAAACTTTGTTAGCTCATTGAATAATTTTCAATACGCTCGATCTAATAAACGATATTTGAATATAACGTTACGATATTGTTTCTTGAATTTATTAAATAAAAACATTACCTTGTTTCGTATTTATACGAAAACATTGTACACATTACGAAATAAAAATATAACAGTTTTTTTTTTGGGTATTATTTATGATAAAGTTCAAATATATTAAATTTTATAAATTATACGCTTTTTAAGAAAATTGAGTAAAGTGAATCTTCAGACCACTGAAAAATAACTGAGAACTTCTGAGCTCTTCGACAATTATGTTTTAAAGTTATGCCATTTCGGACAAACTGTAAAGTAGTATTTCACCACTTCCTTTATCGCTTCTTTAGTCATACAAAAATCTAGTTTCTTTTTTAAATATGTATTTAAATATAATCCTATCATTTTCCTTCCATTGCTAACAGTTAGATTTTTTTAAATAGTCAATTTATTTAAAACTCTCATTCTATTAAAACTTTACGTAATGCAACTTTAATTAGTTTTGTATGCCAACGTCAATACTGACATAGAAAGTATACATGAATACATT
The DNA here is from genome assembly GCA_018247575.1 of Eurytides lysithous rurik. Taxonomy (NCBI): domain Eukaryota; kingdom Metazoa; phylum Arthropoda; class Insecta; order Lepidoptera; family Papilionidae; genus Eurytides; species Eurytides lysithous. Next base: position 5,291 of record DWHO01005089.1, on the reverse strand, counting down.
CGTATAGCTAAATGCGTAACATGGCATTGTTTATCATTATTGTGTTATTGACATGATCAACAATAATGGCCTATTGAACTGATTCTCGTATTTTTTATTTGCTCGCATTTTGTTAGCATGTCAACAGAAAATATTGATTTAAATGTAAACTTACTCAACTATAAACTAACACCTACAACACTAAACTATTTTTATGGCGACATTTCCATCAAAACTTTAACCTCTTTATTTACCATACAGGCAAATCTTATAAAATAACGTTTACTTATGAAGCGATAAAAATAATAGGCAGTAGGCGGACGTAGTGTTTCCCACATTTTATCATCAATATTATGGAAAAGATGGCATAATATTAGACGAAAAATCGGGTTACGCTGGTTATAACACATATTGTATATGTGCTTATAAAACATTCCTTTATTCAGTATGGCTACATATTTTAAGAAATTGTGCTTGTAACTCCTAAATTTATAATGTAAGGCTAATATCCACACATTCATTTTTTTCATGTCTATGAACACATATAATATATTCTGACCTTGGCCCTCAAAATTTTACCAAAAATATTCAAATTGTTAAAGGCATTGTACATTTTATATTAACCAAAGTCAAAGCCAAAAACAATTTTTTTTTATGAAAATTGAATTGGTTTACGCCTTTTGACGTCTAATGATTCTACTACGTGTTCGAAAAAAATGCCCGAATCCTGAGAAAAATAGATGAAAGAAATCCTGCGGGACATTATCTATCTTTTTTTTAACTAATTTGACAATTTTTATAACTTTCTCTAATCTTGAAACAGCCTATACACATCACATCATTGTGTGATGTGTCTAGGGGTGCTTTCTTCACCTCATTTAACTACTATTACTAATGCAATAACTATCTTATGACTTGATGTAATGTAGTTTCAACTATCTTAGACTCGAAATTGGAATGGCTTCCGGTGAGCACTTGTGTCAGCCTGAAGGTCACGTGCGCATATCCCGTCGTACGTAACCAGGCTTCGAAGCTCGGCAGGAGCGCTTTCACGATACGTTGGCGGGAGCTCCGTGGCTCTTTGAGCCGCTCGCGCCAAACCTCCAAAGCACGTTTGCGCTCCTGCGCTCGCACATCTCCCGCATCCAGGGGCTCGGCACCACCTTGGAGCAGGCGTAGGCGGGTGTAGACCCGTGCATCCATTTCCGCCAGAATGTCCAATGGTGGAAACCGAGCTAGGATAGTGGCCGCCTCAAAGGATATTGTCCGATATCCCCGTGCGATTCTGATGGCCATTTTCCGCTGCAGGCTATAAAGCTTAGCTCTGCAACGTTTGGCGCCGGATAGTCGTTGTGACCATACAGGCGCACCGTATAGGGCCATCGATCGCACAACCCCCGCGTAGAGGCGTAATTGTCAAAACGCAGCACCAGGCCCTGACGGTATCTTAGTGTGACTCTAACGAACTTATAAACTGTTTAGTTAAAAAATTATCATGTGTGTGGTTTTGAAATTGAGAATTCGTAAACAAGACAAATCAAAGAATGTTAAAGTTCAGAAAACGTCCTAGACAAAGCATGGTAACCAGATTATCGATAACCATCTCTTCTTTTGTCCACTGTAAGTAGGTAGTTAACAACGACATAAATGCAACCTCGATGCGCATATGCAAGATGTGCGATGGTGTAAGAGAAGACAAAGATGTCACGAATATCTTGACCGTAAAAAGATTCGTTCATATCGGAATCTCGCCTTACAATTATATGCTCATAAAACTGAGTAATTATATACTTTCAAGGTCATCGAAGATTAATTGTTCCCCCCATTTTTGCTATCTTTTAAAGAATTTAAGATCATCAGTAAAATTAATATTGGCCAGATATTTTTGTCGTCGCTTACAAGCACGGCAGAAAAATTATATTTTAATACTAGCACTAACTAATCGCTATCTTCTTGTAACATTTTACTGACGCAAAACATTTTGAAGCTTCCAAACAGTTGAGTCGGGCGCTCTCTATCTGAAGTTGTTAACGTTTCCACGATAATAGCAAAGTGTTTAATTATTATCTCCCTGCTACTATACGTCGAAAGTTTCGAGCTAATGAATTCTCATTTTGTGTAGAACTTTCTAGACAATAAGTCGAATGCTCGGGAAATTGTGTGAAGCGAAAGTTGGATAATAGCGCCGAAATGTTACAGAGTTCCAAGTTCCACAGAAGATTAAGCTTCAAATTTGCTGAAGATTTTCTGTCGTCTTCTTGAGATATTCTAATTAGTTGTTTTCATTGTCTTGAAGAACAATGGACTTCAGTTATAACTTAGAAAGGCTATCTCAAATAGTTTAGCGAACAACGGATAGGTGTTCGTTGCAATCGTATAGAGAGAGAAAGAGAGAGAGAGTTTTTTGTAACTCATATCAGAGTTGTCTGTGTGTTTTTTCAGTTGTTATTGAAACAAGGTTTGGTCTATATAAAGTGTAATGAATCCGTTTTTTAAAATTACTTCTCGGATTAAAGGATTCGTACAGTTTCTTTGTTTTTTTTTATCGTATACGTATCAATGGAGTGTTGATATGCAGGCTTTTGCTTTAAGTAAATTGCTTAAAAAAGATGCTTCATTATAGTAAATCAATAATCAAAATAAGAACACACAAAGTATAATCATAACCAAGCTTAGCAATTTAACATTTACGCTCATATTCCTAATCAATCACCACCCTTGTTATGCCTTAATAGCTGAATAATATATTGTAAAGGTGGCAAACATTCTTTAATTTTTCTTTAATAAACGCGGCCACTTCATACACACAGTGAGTTATAAAGGCGTTTTGCATGCATTCATTTCACAGATTCGGGACAATTATCTGTAGTTTGTGCAAAAATTTGTACCAGGTAGGAATTGAACCCACGACCTGCGACGCCGTGAAGCCAATAATTTAGCAATTGGACCAAATGGGTTATCAAATTTTTTAGAAATATTTAAAACATTATTATGTGTATAATTATGACCAAACATATATAATTACTGCCGTCAATTAAGCAGCTAAACTAATAAAGTTTATTTGTATATTATATAATTAATTTTTCTACGGTGGTAGAGCCATGCAGCCGTTGTCGCTGCTCAATGGGCCGACCGATACCACGACCTCACAGAAAGTCGGCGTAAAGTGGAAGTGTTTTTGCTTCCGCGTTTCGACCAGTGAGTGAGGTGGCCGGTGGCCCATCCCCCTCCCTTCCCTTATCCCTACCTATATCTGACACCATCCATTCCTTCCTCATTCCCCTTCCTACCTCTCCTCCTCCTTCCTTTCCAGGGGAAAACAGAGGGCTGTCATATATGGCTATCTGTCTCAAAATCCGAGGTTTCATTAATGTTAAATTGAGTGATAAGTAGGGTTTACTGAATTACATAAGCTGGGTGATTAATAATATAACTAAACTAGTATGACTCTTTTTAAAATCCTGCCCGGGATAGTACCTCTGCTCTGTTCCATCAAATAGTATACAAGCTCTATTACTTTCGGTTTGAAGTGCGTAATTACGGGGCACAAAGATAGACCATGCTTTATCTCTGTATGACGAGCTTAGCGCAGAACGAAGCAGCTTCAAACGAATGTAGATGCATGTGCCATAGTTTTGATACGAACTAGTTTATGACTCACGAAAGGGCGTACGACTTGCTCCTAGTGTCACTTCATTTCATTAAACAAAAATGTTATGACATAAAACATTCATGTAATAACTTAGGTTGCAATATCTATTTATTTTTATTCACACTTTTTTTATGGATGCATATCATCTAAGGACATAAATCACTATTGCAATTATGTGTTACAAAAATCTTTATACTGATGTACTTAAATTACAGGTTTGCACAACATTATAAGAGTTTACACTTATTAAAGTTTTAAATAAAAAAAAATTAGAAAAAAATTCAGTCAATTTAATTTACTACCACAATTTTGTATATCGATCACAATTTAGATAAAGATCTAGGATATGTTGAGGGAAAGTTTTACCGCTAAATCATTTTATCGTTTATAATATGAAAAATCAAAAGATTGTTGGAGAAAAAAAAAATAAACTTAGAAAATAAATTTTAAGCTAAAATTTAAAAACGTGGCTTTTGACGCCTTTGGAACAAATGTTGGTAAATGAGCTTTTACGATGGTTTTACAAAGGTTCATTATTTGAAAGAAATAAGTAACATGAATATACTTAAAACCATAACAATCGACGGCTGTTAAGCTATTCAACTTGTCGAGGTGTTGGAAGCTCTTCCTTCTTTTGGCAAGGCTCAAAGAGTATGAAGCATACACATAACGTTACAATTATTTGTTGTTTAAATTAGGTGAGTCCCACATTACAAGATGCCAAAATTACTGTCTCAAAATTGAGCTTTATAACATTGGACATATATAGAATTAGTAGTTTTAAACACCGTTAAATTTAAGGAAAAGGGTTTTTTTCACTATCGTTTAGTAAAACTTTAAAAACTATTTACGAAATGTAAAAATGTCCTTCTATTATTCATTATTTTTAAAGTTGAAAATATTTGGTGATGACAAAAAAATAAACATAAAACACGTGGAAAGAAAATGTATCATATTTATCTTATGTTAGTTTCATTTCCTAAATAAAACATAACGTATAATTAAATTTTTATTTTTTTTTTATTTTACCAACATATCGAGCGAGTCAAGCAAAATTATTTATTATTCCGTGAAATTTCCACCCCACTTACTGTGAAACAATAAACAGTGCGAGCTAACTTTAGCAATAAACACACCTGTTAGAGGGAGAGGTCCACCAATACACTCCGCCACAGAACAACACCACTGAACGTTAGAGGGAAGCGAAAGGTTTCCGTTTGAAACTGATGAAAAGTTTCGGCACGTACACGAGAGACATTTCGCGCGCTGAGATCGTCCGTCCCGCCAAAGCGTCTGCCCCGATTGGCGCCCGAAGCCGGACTAGTCCGGGATGCTGGGCGGCGTAGCGAGACGCTCTCTACGCCGCTCTACGGACCCGCTACGACTTTATTTTACGTAACACAATGTCCCCTTAAAACGGAAACGAGATACTTTTTCTAATTAACTATAATGGAAATTGGAATTGCCGCGAACCCTTTTTTATTTAAGTAATTGCTTCGCGCTTTGTTTATTGAGGACTGTCCTTACATTATTGTGAAACGCTGTTGATGATAATGACACAAGAGCGTCAATGATGCAGAGAGATTATACAGTAAATGATTTCATGGAAGACAGCACACCTTGGGAATGATATGATCGCCTCCAGGCTGTTTCAAGTTTC
>DWHO01005088.1:0-10558 GCA_018247575.1 Eurytides lysithous rurik | reverse complement strand
AATTCACCTAAATTTGTGATATGAACATATTTCGTAGATATTAAATTTGACAAAAAAAAGGTAAACGCAAAAAATTTTAAATCGTGCTAAATGGAATAAAATCGTGTAGAAAAATTAAAAATATTTTATTTTCAAACCAGTGTTATATCAAAACCGTGTAAAAACAGAATTAGGTGTGAATAGCACCCCTCCATTGGTTATTAAAAAAGATATTATGATAATATGCTATGGACATTTTTAATGATTGCCATTTTGCCATGTTGCATTAGATTTTTATGTTTTTTTAATTTCAAATTAGTCGCTAAAGTTAATCTTAAGATTTTTGTGACTGCTTAATATCTGTTTGTGACATTACTTTTTTTTTATAAATTTTAATGTGCTGAAAAGATTTATTTTTTATTTTCCCACTTTTTACAAGTACTACTTGCAATTAACTTATATAATAACTTAAGCAATAAAGAGTTACAACTTGTTCTAATGCAAACTAAAATAACACATGGCAAATATAATTAGGAAAATATTTGTGATGTAACTCAATTAGATAAGCCCATATGCATATCTTATATTTTTCATAGATTTCTATTATACCTAGTGTACTTATGCTTATTATTAATATATATGAATTTGATAATGTATTATTATTTGTTTTTTCTAAGAATTAAATTATACACTTACATCTTGAGCTGGAACTGCATAGTTCCCTTGTATGGTGTAAGCTTGTCCACCAGCTAAGATTACGGGTCCTGCTACATTTGGCTTGGGCCTGTAGGGAATTGTAGCACCTTTGGGTGGACTCTGAAAACATATTAGCAAGATAGTAATTATTAAATTTAATAATTGTTTTGCTTCAGTTTGAAAATTAATAGTGTATAGTTTTATTTCTTAAAGATGTAGAAGTAAGCAAGAGATAGAAAATAATGGAAAATGTATTAAAGTACATTATTTAATCACACTGCACTAAGTGTCATAAATTTTTATATTGATATAACATGTTTATAGAAAAAATGACAAATACAAGTATATGAGTAATCAAAGGTACAGTAATTTGTTAAAAGAAATTTTGGACCTTGAAGTGCGCTAGAGTAAAAATAAAACAACAGTTTACCTCTAACATAACACAGCAGATGTGATAAATGCATTGAGTTATAGCGTCACAGGTGCCGCTAATAGTTACAGCTCTCTCAGTTGAGTTGGGCAACATTTCACTTGCTACCTGCAACAGATTATCCACACATTTGTCAAATTTTAAAATATTTTTGTAACACAAAACGAATCAAAACTCAAACATTCACGCCTGTAACAGACAGGGGCATGTGCAGATAATGTATTTGTGATTTCAGCCAAAAATTGAAAAAGACAAAAATATTATAACCCAAGTGACTGAAATACCTGTATATTGGCTCCAGTGACATCACGAATTTCTTTAATCTTGGAACCACCTTTACCAATGAGTGAGCCACATTGTGAGGCGGGAACAATGAGACGAAGTGTAATGGGCGCTCGTGAGCCGCCGCCACCGCCTTCATTGAATTGAGAGCACCACTGAAAAGCAATCACCGGTATCATTATTATTTAGCCTTAATATAGATGGCCACAAAACATTGAGGAAAAAAATAACTACAGTGAAATATTAAGAGCTCCTGCATTTCGATCGTAATAATGAAGAAAAATAGCACTGTGCATTAGTTAATATATAATAACAATTTTTAAAAAATAAAGAAATTAAAACAATTTTATTAAAAAAGAACCTAAATAAGCAACTCACATGATAAATTTCGTATTTTAATTATCAATATCACAATATATAAGAAAATGAATTTATTAAATATTAATCTAATATTTGTCTTGCAATCTAGTTACTATTAAAAAAGAGTGTTAAACTTAACACTCTTTTTTAATTTATTATATTAATCTTTGATTGTACGCTTAAAAATATGCAGTACAGTCAACATAAATATGTTGTTGAAGTAAGTTAATGTTTATGTTATGAATAATATAAATGTACAAATTATGATAGATTAGAAAATTATTTTCTTTGACATGTAAATATTCTTTTCATAATACTCATCCTAATCCTAATTCTTCATAATACCCATCATAATTATGATAAAATCAAAAATAAATAAAAATTTCCAGTTTACTAACCTCCTCAAATTTTTTACAGATAAGTGTAAAGGCTTTGAAAATAGCACTTGTGTTTCCAGTAACTGTAACAATTCTCTCTGGGCATGATCCATCGGAAATGTTTATTTTTGCCCCAGACTGAAAAAAGAAAAATTTTATTTTAGTATTAAAAATTTTATTAGCCAGGTAGTGGTACCAATTATAAAAAATGGTTAATTAAACCTTTACAATTTAATAAAAGTTGTAAAAAATAAGTACCTCTTCTCTAAATCTCTTCACAATTTCTCCCTTCTTTCCTATGATGCTGCCAACTTCCTAAGAAAAAATAATATTAGTGTTAAAAATGCTAGTCCTTAAAATATTCATTCGCAATTGCTGTTCAAAATAACTCTCTGTAAAGATAGCCTCATTGGCAAGTATTGTGCAACGGGTGCCGGCATAATTAATGCAGCCGCACTTAGATTTATTGTACAAAAGATTTCCCGTCTGGTAGCCAATAATAGACTGAGCATCGGGCAATTCTTTGCTGCAATAATAGATACAGCAGGGATGCATAAAGACAGTTTTAGAGTGGCTGCATTGAGTCAGTTTGTTTCTGGCAGCACAGCACATTGACTCTCACAGTATGTGAGCAATGTAGATGCATCTAAGTTACTACAAAATAATACATCAGTTATAACCAAAACATTAATGCAATATATAAAACAAATTATTGCCTTTAAATATTAAATAACAACACTATTACTTAACCTTGCTAAATTAAATTTGTAACTAATAGAATGAAGAATAATCATGCAAATATTAGTTTTGTTATTATAGAAAAGAATAAAGGATATATAAATTTTTAAAAAATCAGTTTTCAAATTAAATTCACAAAAAATGATATCTGAATTACAAGTATGAGAAATATATTAACAACAATAAAAATAACATTTCAATTAGAAAAAGATACAAATCGATGTATTTGATGATCAGGCAGAGTGCTGATACTTGGCCTGATGCCAAATATACTTTGTATTGGATTACAGCCAATTAAAAGTAGGTACTTGTGATGTATAGGTACAAGTTAGCATCAACATGTCTCACATCAGTGCGAACTTATCATAGGTAGCTAAATTAGTTTCCTACCGTTTAAAATTGTTATTGCTCTATAAATAGCATCATGAACCAGTTTTTATTTTACTATTGTTATATACATTTTGCAGTGTTCCATTGAATTAAATAAAAATGAAATTTATTTATATGGCTTTTAAATCCTAGTCAGTAAGCAAGCATGAGTAACAAGTAAATAAGATCTTGTGTAAAGCATCCATACAAGTGACAGTTTCTTAACAAGATTTAAATGCCTTGTCATATTATTTCAGTATTTTTTAAATATTTATTGGTTACAATATATTGTGCATTCTAAATAGATGCATATCAGTTTCAATTGTATAAAATTAATTATACACAAAAAGAAAAGTAGAATTTAACATAAGATAAAATATTATTTAAAAATTTACCAACCTACAGATTTTAAAGATTTTATTAAGCTTTATTGTCATAAAAAATAGGTTACTTAAGTAAAACAAAGATTGCAGATGGTGGATTAACAGGAATTTTCTATTTATGTAACAAAAGTAACGGATACTACCATACTAAGCATTCATCAACAAATATACAAAATTGAAAGTATTAATATTAAAGGAAAGTAGAATGTAGCTAATTAGAAGAAGGTAAAGTGCACACTTTCACAAGATAAAAAATACACATTTACAAGACTTGTTTAAAGACATAGAGGTGCCAATATTTTAGTTTAATAATGGAAGTGTCCTTATCTTACCTTCCCCTGCATAATCAGTCTGATAGTAAGGGTGATTTTGGAGTCTTCCTCGTGGAGAGGCGTGGGGGCTTTCTCCAGATCCATGCTGGAGGAGGAGTCCGTTGTGTCGCGCGGAATTTTGGCGGCGTACGGGGCTACGTGTGGGCGGGGAACACTCCACTCAATCTAATGGCTGGGACTCGGGGCTCTTGGCACGCACTGCAGGCAGGGTAAGCTGGAAACAGGCGCATATCTCAAAGGAGATTCAAAGGTTTCGAGCGTTCTATAGGTAGTGTGGGATTATGGGCATTTGTTGTTTAATAAGCGAAACTAATTACCAATTATTTATTTACAAATGCTATCAGTGGTAAGCGTAACGGAATGAGGGCGGCAAATGAGGATTTAGGTACTATAATAAACTAACTGGTCCCAGGTCCGACCGGATTCTGCTGTAACGCGAGTCGGCGGCTCGGCCCGCGGACCGTTACTTGAACTCAACTACTGGTTCGCGACTCGCGACATAACCTCAGCGTCGCGCCTCATGGCTAGCCGACCGGGTTATCGATCTCGCAAATCCCAAACAAATTCCATCCACGCGTTTTTCGCCGCTTTCTTACCTCGTATTGTAATCCCTCTAGCAACAATGACATAACAAATCTTAACACTAATATTATCACCAAGATGTGTATAAAAATTACACTTATCACAATTTTCTTAATCACATTAAATTACAAAACTAATAAAATCCGACGTAGATGACGCGTCGGTATGAAGCTTGTGATTGTCATAGACATAGATGATACGTCTCTGAAACATTAGCGCCACTTGCGGCACACTGTGAAATTAACTTGACAACTGTCAGTTTTGACCACAGACTGCTGTCTTTACTTTCTTCTTTGTTATCGTTTTCTATTAATTATATATTTTTTAACGTATTGTACTGCTACTGTAAAAGTTGTGGTCTTTCTCCCCTAAAGAAAAACGCCAAACCTTCGACGCCAAAATTTAATAGAATTGTCTTAACCATAGCTTATAAAGTATAATTTTTCAATACGTACAATGCGCTTATAATATTTCTTTTAGTCATAATGTCACCATTTAATTTTGTACATTATTACATTCATGGGAAATGTGTTTTGTGACCCCCCGAAATGTCAAATATTCATTGGTTGAATAGACGCTACATCTGCTGGATCACCATGTAGATGTAGAGGGACTAGTGACAAAATAATGGGAATTGTCTGTTGTGAGCAGTTGGTGTCAGGTATGCAGACTGTGATCGCGACTGCTGACTATTTACAATTAATCGGTTGCTGGGAGCAGTGCGAACCGCGAAGGAACGCGGCGTACTAGGTGAGGTCGAATAACGGCATTTTGTGTGATTTCTAAAAGTGTGTCTTGTGTTACTTGATGGGATCGTTGATGGTGAGCACGGAGAAGTAACGGCCTTCTTTAGCGGGGTCAAGTAAGCAGGTGACTTTCAAATACCGATGCGGGCATATATCACCAGAGAGCTGGGATGATTTTCGGCTCTTTTAAAGAATTGTTTCAAAAGGAGTCTAAAGTGATGGCGTCCTGTTAGAAGTCCGGAATCGCTATAGAGGTAAAGTTTACATTGATACTACTATTCGGCGTTTGCAGAGAAGGTGAATTTGTTTTGTATAATCTATTTGTGCAGAGAAAAGTCAATTGCATAACTTTAGTTGGCGAGAGTAGATAGGGGCAGATGGGATTTGGACACAAGTTCCCCATATGCATACTCCCGTAACTATTCTTCATTTACGAAACTATTGGCAAGGTAATTGGTAGCGCATTTGAGACGGAAAGAAATAATGCGAGGTATATAGAGGGAATGTTGAAGGGAATGAGGGGATATTGCTCTTTAACCCATATGGGAAAAAGCTGTTGGACAAATAAACCCGTAAGATCCAAACAACCTCGCCTGACATTTTGAGTGCATAAAGCTTGTAAAACCATTGCGTAAAAGGACTCGTCTGGGTAATTTCTTCTTCAGGATGTGTCCCATCAGGCGAACTTAATGGGGACAGGAGTATTTCGGTCAAAAAGCGCATTGTTCCTATAGTTATTAGAAAAAACGTAAGCCTTTAAACGTTTCATTATAGCCACTCGTAGACCACGCCATAGTAACCGAGGAGGGTAATCGGGCGATAAGGGTAATAATATTAATACCTATATATTACCCAAACTGGGTTCATATTGTTGTTTATCTTTAAGTACGACCATTTAAGGTACATTGTGAAATTGCAAATAAAGAAAAAAATTACATGTAAAGTTATGTATTATTAATTTCTAACTAAGGTACTATTAAATTCTCGTCTTCTCTTAAAGGCATCTCATAAATATTAAAAAAATGGAAACGTGTTTTCAACGCAGGGCTACGCTAATGGACTGCTTCATTTCTTGTTTGTTCGCCGTGGGATCACGGGCTGAGTGTACTTAACGACGACTCTGCATTAAATTGAAATAAAATTTGTTCTCAAATGTATATCATAGTTTTGTTTATATATTTCTCGGCTTTTGAAACTTTATTTGTAACAGTCTGATGTTGTTCGAGGCTCAATATTTATATTCAGAAGATAAGTATCAGCAGAAATGAGTGGATCGAGTTGTTTGTGTATCATAAACCAGAAGCACTTAATAAAAGGAAACATTAACACTAGTTTACATTTCCTCACAATATTCAATAGCGTGTCGTAATTTACCACGCTTCATCGAAATTATATATTTTTTTTTGAGTTATCGAATCGAATGTGCAGACAGTTTTGAATTATACAATAAATAGCGATTGCAATCTGCTTATATTGTACATAATTAAAACTATAATAAATTTAGTAGAAAATGATCTAATAGAATTTCTATTTCCTTCATGAAGTCACCTAATATAAAATCATTTTAAAAATTTTGATCATAGTATCATTTAAAAAAAATATTTTTCTCTTCTAATAACATTATCGAACTTTGGGATGTTTGTCAGCTTCTAACCTGCCGAGTATTTGTATAACTTTTCGTGGCTTTTAAACACTGGTTAGTTATTAATAAATATAAAATCCCACGGGTATCGAAATATTCACGCGGTAAATTGTTATATCGAAATATTCACGCGGTAAATTGTTGTGCACGGTCATATAGTTTCATATTCATATAAAAGAGATATTCTGAAATACAAAAAGTGTTATTTGTATATATATAATAATCAAGAAGTTGTTTGTAAATGCACGTCTTATTTACAAACAACAATTGGTGGCATTTGAAATGCTTTAAGACGTTTTTGCTAGCGGGAGAAATTACGCGCTGCTTCATTGAGTACAAAATTTGCATGCTTCGTTTAACAAGCCCAATAAGTAAAGCAAATTCAAACAGCTTGTTGGGTAAGGTAGTCGATTATGTCAATAAATAGACTAATTCAAAAACTGCGAGAACAAAACTTTTTTCAAACTATAAAATGTTTATCTTCAACTAATGAATACTGTCGGTCGGTTTTAAACAATCGTATCTCTTAATTGTGACGACGGAAATAATAAAAGCAACTTTATGTATAACAGCAACTCAATGTTTCCTGCGTTAATTAATGTAGTATCTGTGTGTTAAGACTAAGAATGGTTTTTATAAAAAAAAAAAGAATAAAAAAATTCGTGCAGCTTACAGGTTGTATTATAATATTAATTCATGCACTCAATCATATTTTATCACTTTAAGTTAAAAGTTACCTTTAATTTAAATACAAGGTATAAATGTGCTTATGCTTTGTTCTAACAACCCGCAACTAAAACATTAATATGTAGAGATTAGAACCAGAAATTATTTTAATAAATTACATTTAAACAATAAAACATTTGCAATGTAATACTCCTAATCCAAGGTGTAAAATATGTGAAGATAATGAAGGTGGGAATTTTATTGTGTAATCCCGTGACAACGGTCAGCGCGAAATAAGACATTTAATTAATTGTTCCGTTACTAAATCCTTATGTGACATTTGACAGTGGCAACTCATGATGCGCTATGGTATCATATAATAAATTGCTCCTTCTATTTAAATTGATGATATTAGTAAAAATAGTGTATATATTAGTAAAAATAATATAACAAACGTGTTAATTGCAATATAAGTTAGTAAAAAAAAACTTAAATAAGATCGCTGGTCTTTAAACTGCTAATAGGCTTTCTTAAAAAAGTGCCATTTTTTTTGGGAGGAAAAAAAATCAATTTCATTTCAAATTTATTATATGTATATTATTTCATTCTTGATGTATACCAAATATAAAAATTGTTTATTAGACAGAAAATATTAAGGAACTCCTAACGCTATTTAATATCCACTACATTTTTAATACTGTGCAGCTTAAAAATTATACTATATAAGGTTTACCTTAAGAAAACAAAAGCAATGTGTTTTGCAAAAACAAAAAAAAAGGGTTTGGCGTTCGAACATCCATAACGCCACTTATCTGTAATTCATACGAATATTTACACCACGTGGGAATCGAACTCAACTAACGATGCTGAAACCTGAAGCCATAGAATACCTGGCTGGGCAGCTGGGCAACTGGGCTAAACGGGTTAACATAATTTAATATAAACTGTTCCAGCTGACGCTATTCTGCTCTAATGATGCTTCTTGGTGTAACAGGTGTAAATAGTCTCGAAATTTATAAAGCTTTAATTCAATTAATTGCAATGTGACTGACTTGGTCGACGTCCTCCTGCTTTTAGTATGTGTTTCTAGAACTATTTTACTCGCTCGCTCGTGTTTTTTTTACGTAATTACGTGTTACGTAAAAATGGCCGTGTTAATAAAACAATAAGGCGATTCAGGGATTACGAAAATTGTTACCTACCTCTGCAGGCGGATACCATTTAGATCTATGAAATTTTGTTATAGTAAAGATGCAATAGAAATTGAGAAGAAACAGTTTTTTAAAGAAGAGAGAAAAATAATTGGTATTGTATTGGATTAACCAATATAATTGGTAACATCTATAAGAAATAGAGTAAGTAATCATTTAAAATAGGAAAACAAACTTAATATAAGATGCCTATTACAACATTGAAGAAAACTTTTAAGAACAGAGGATGTGGAACCAATTTTAGCTCTATACTAATACGTCCTCTTGCTGCTTTAGTTTAAATGATAATTATTACTTGTACGAGTATTTACTGCTAAAAAAATATGATCACGATCGCGGAGTTAATTGTCTGTTCTTCTCTGGATGATCTTATCGGATGAAATGGTATAAGTGGTTTTTTTAAAGTTCAAAACAATCCAAATCATCGGACCAAAACCGCGTTGAGGTAAGACAGAAGTGAATATTTTCAGAAAAGGATTGTTTGAATCTTAGTATCTGAAAATAAGTTTGGGATTGTCATAATGCTAATCTGGATAACGAAAGCAGTGCCACTATAAAAGCCAAATATAATAGATAAGTAAATTCAAAATATTTAAACTATTTGACAGAATAAATACTCTTTGTTTTTCTGTAAAAGGTTTGGTTATGACCAGATTGAATTGTACACGCAGAAAAGGCATGTTAGCAAATTGTCAAGGTAAAGAAATTCACAAATGGCATTAAGAAAGCTCAGCTCGCTCTTCACCATTTCTACTGTAACTTAGCAATGAATAGCATAAGATTATTTTATACACATAAATTTTATATATACATCAAATATTACAATATTAAAAAAAAATAATGACAATACTTACAAATTTATTGTATCTTCGGGCAAAAACTGTAACAGAAAATAAATATGTAAAATTTTTATATAAGTTTAATAATATCATTTAAGGCAATCGTCGGAAATTTAACCTTAGTTTAAGAATAGAAAGTTTAGCCCTCGCCGTAAATCTATATTTCAAAATTCTAAACAATTTACAAGTCAATGAAGAGTTAAAATATACTTTGGTATTGAATTAAAGTGAGCACAAGGGGCTCTGTATCTTTTGTTTTAGTAAAGAAAATTTCATTCATAATAATTCCGGAAGAAACTGGGCTTCAACTCTCGACGGTTGCCTAATCTAATTAAACTTAATAATCCTTTGTTATGAAATTCCTAGTTTTTTAAATTAAGTCAGCAGATTTCATTGTTTTTCAGTCACCTTCGCTTTTCATGCAAATCTTCAAAGAAATCAGCACGGAGAGAAACCGTTTTATCGAGATTATAATTCAGACATTTTCTATTGAGAATTGTAAACTTTTATTCTAAAAAAATTAAATATATTTTTGTATTCATCAACATTATCTCGTAGAGGAAAATAAAATCCGGTATTTTCGAAATTTGCAATTTGATATGAGGTAAGTTTTTAAAACCAGGCATTAATTACATTTTACGATTTTACATGAACCTTATTTATCAGTGAGAACTTTTTACTACATTTTTGTCAACTTTTTACAACATTATTTACTTGTATTAAAGTTTAGTTAATTTAAAAAATATATATATATTTTCATACACATTTATTTAATAAATATGTTTATGCCTCTTAAAATCTTCGTGTTTGTAGGTATCGAATGTTTAATAATCTACATGTATGCAGTGGCGGTACTACAATACAAGCCCAAAAGCCAGGCTTGCCTCATCTCTCAAATTTAAAAATAAATAATTCGGGAATTTTGT
>DWHO01005087.1:0-10558 GCA_018247575.1 Eurytides lysithous rurik | reverse complement strand
TACAAAGAAGTTCACCAAAAATACTTACTTTTGGTTGAAATATTCAATAGGCTTCTCTGTAATCGTTATTAATGCGCGAAAGGTGATGCAACACTGGGAATTGTGTTAGGACTTGTCGGCCGCGTGTCCCTCTCCTTGTACCCACCCCTTTACTTGCCGTGTGTAGTTTTGATAATATTTGAGTTGTTACAATCGTACTTTGTTACAACCGTACCCAGTCTTCCGTATTATCGCTAGTTTACAAAAAATGCTATTTGAATACGTAATTAAATAATATAATGATTTAGATATAGTAATTGAATCTTAACAAGTATTCAAAAATTATCTTCATATAAAATTTTACAGAAGAACTTTTTTATACATTTTTCACGGCGATAGAGCCATGCATCTACTCCCGCTGCTGAACGGGCCGACTCAAACTGGATAAGAACCACGACCTCACAGAAAGCCGGCGTAAAGTGGAAGTGTTTTTTTACTTCCGCATTTCGTGCGGTAAGTGAGGTGGTGTAGCCGGTGGCGTATGCCCCCCCTCCATCCTCCCTCTTTCACCAACGCATTTGCAAGTTCTGTAATATTGCGAATGCCCATAGGCGGCTGTAATCGCTTAACATCAGGTGAGCCGCTTGCTCGTTTGCTATATGATCACACGAAACTCCTAACTTTTGGGGTCGATTCCGCTGCCGCTTATGACAGACACAGTGACACAGTCCCATGTCATTTCTAAACTTGATGATCGATTCCGCTTCCGCTCATGACAATACACAAAGCGTTTTATACACTAATTGTTTCAACCGCATACGCACCCATTTACACCGTAAACTTTTCATCATCAAATGCGATATAGTCACATGAAACCCTAACTTTCGTGGTCGATTCCGCTTCCGTTTATAACATGTACAAAGTGACATAAAAAATAAAAACAATATCTAAATTTTCTAATAAAAAACAAAATAAAAATCCATTGATGAATCAGTGATATTTTATTTCAATTAAAAAAAACTCAATACAGCTCCTAATATGACATATACATTTTTCCGAAAGTTACAAATTTTGTTATATTAGGTACACGATATGATTGTAGATATGGTATATACGGTTTGACTACGAAATTTAATCGAATGAGGTTACAATAAGAAATAGTATAAATTTACAGACATTTCATTTTATAAATAGCTTAACTATATGTATTGTGTTTGGGTGTATCAAAATTATTACTTACACATTTATTTTATTCATGTGCATTTGAAACTGATAAAATTGAAGAAAAAAAAATCATAGTTATACACATATCGGTAATACTGGATTTTTGTACAATTTTGTATTGAAGAAAAAGCCTTAAAATATGACAATGGTATAGTAATCACACATATATAAATATATATATATATATATATATTGCTAAGTCTTTAAAAATTACCCAAAGGAAGTGTTGACAACCTTAGGCGGTATTGAAAAAAAAAATTTGGTTAAATGTTTAATTTAAAGTATTCATACGTAAATCGATTAACGACAATTAACATTAATATCTATTAATTAATAATACACTCTACTAAATAGCGTTGACAAAAACGCTTAAAATTTTAAAAACGATATCTATTTTTTTTAGAAAGTCATCAACATTTCATCGACTTGTGTTACCGAAATTTGCTGAGAATTTTGAATGGAAACATATTGATTGCGAATATAGCACTGATTCTTTTACTATCGCTAGACTGTTAAACTTTAGACTAAAAATACATTTAAATATTAAGTAATAGCTGCCTCTAATTTCAAAGTAATAAGCCTAATTCATAAGTATTATAAACATTGAATTTATAATTATCACTATAATGTGACCGAATCGTCACAAGTAAATACTTGTTTGAAACTACGTAGCCTAACTCTTTTGAATGGCATTCAAATTCTTCTAGGTCTCATTTTAAAAGAAGTTACAATCATTGTTACAGGTATGTAAGACAGTAAAATATTTGATCCAATATTGTTTTTGCTAGTTTTTTTTTATAACATATAATATGAATTGTGGATTGTAGGACATTGTTGTTTTATTTGTAGATATTGTTTATGAAGATTAAGTAGAAATCATAGACAACTAATGGAATGAGGTGTTCAAAGATTCGAGAACAAAAACATAAGTGTTAATAATGCTCAAGGTCGGTGCAGCGCAAGTCATTCAGCGCTTCGTATTTTCTAGAACATTCTTTTTTCAATGTGCCCCCGACTTTTTCTCAGGCATATACCGAGGGTTGAAGGTGTACATTTTAAGTTCCCTATCAGTAATAAGTTACTTCATTGCCATTTGTTAATATAGTATACATATCTATGCAATGCACTTCATTAACATATATAAATGTATATACCGAGAACAAATTAGCTCTAAAATCCTTGTGCCTTTTGCATGACTGCATATTTCTTAGACTATTGAATTCATTCATTATAATTATGTTTATAGGAAACATCTTACAAGAAAAGGCATGCGGTTGGACGTTTGTAGGAAAGCTTATTATACTAAAATATTAACAACACAAACATTTGCGAAATATAATTGTAACATACAATTTTATTAATAGATGTAACCATTTTGAACGGACTTGTGAAAATCAAATCATTATCGCTGTACTATTCACAATATACTTTATTGGAGAATAAATCAATAAAAGACTTAAAAAATACAACTATTAAAAAGTATTTTCAAGACATAATTATTATAAAACTTCACAAAGTTACATTGATTATCGAACACAGATTTACACATTGGTGAAAAAAGCCAACGAAATCTAAATAAGTTCATTTAAATAAGTCTGCGTGTCATTAATCTAATTGTTGAAATTAAAACCTTCATTACAATGAAAATCGTCAAAATGAAATCTGAATTGTCTTACACTAGATTCATTGTGCTAATTGATATTTAATACATGTACTTACTCTATTAACATTCAATATCTTATAAGACTGTCATTAAAACAATTACCATATTATATTATTTTAGTGCATTCAATATAACATACTTTGATCAATAAGATTAACGACAATTTTCGAATAAAATAAATCTTTTGTTGGCACACTTTTCATAATTAAGATGTATGGAAGGATAAAAGACAAATCGTTTTATTCTAATGTATAGACATTTATGATCGTTGCACGTTAATACATCTATTATGATTATTGCTTACCGAGAGTAAAAATATTGCATGGCTCTTCTGTGTAACATTTATTCACAATAAACAATCTTTTTGAAAATAATAATTAATATAATTAATTTCGTTTACTGTTTAGTCGCAAGTCACAACTTTTTAAAGTAAAAACACATTGTGAAAACAAAAGTAATTAAGATGATTAATAAGGTAAATTACCTGTTTGTTACACTAATATTTACGCGCCGTATCTTTGAGTGTCCGACCGCCATCTTATTTCTTTCAAGGGCACGCGGGCGTGCTTACCCAAGGCCGTGGTCTTCAAAGAAGCCCTGCGGGGTCTCCTCCTGCAACAAGGAACATCACTGAGCCAGTGCCGCTCGTGGCCGCTGTTAGACCGAACTATCGCTTTTCGGCAAACTGTTCACATCTGTGTTCTCTATCCAAAGGAGCATAGGATGACTTAGTTTTTACTGCTACTATAGATTATGTAAGTTTTAAATTAATAAGGAGTCTGCGTCGCCCATGGCTTAATTTTTCCTTAACGTATTTCTCTTTGAATTTTTAATTTGACAGCATTAATAATTAAAAGGAAAAAAACCGAAGGCACAACCAGTCTACTTTCGGGTAGTGGAAACTAAAGGCTACATAAATTTTATGCAAGTTTTGTAAAGGCTGTGAAATTGTGGGTTATCTGGAATTGAATTTGAAATGGACTAATATTCCGCAGTAAAGATTTTTAAGTAGATTAATAAATCAAGCATTACTCAACATACACAATTTTCGTCTTTATAAAATAAATCTTTTATGAAGTCAGTTTTAAGTTATAGGAATAATAAGGCGTAAAACTTAATTTCGACAAATTATTATTTTTAATGTAATAATGACAGCCTTTGAATGGTATAATATTTATATTATTATTATTATATTTTCATCACAAAATGGAATACATATCCTTGGAAAGGTCAATTTATCAGTCATTCATTTAAAATAATTATCTATACCACACAAACAATATTACAAATTATGTAAAAGGTAGTTGTAAAAATTAAAACAATTTAAAGAAACTCTTTATAATAAAGGATGTTATACGAGGGCGGTCCCGTATAAGTACCTTATCTGACATGTAAAAAGAAGTTGCTATTTGAATAAACACTTTTTAAAAAGAGAGAAGAGAAAACTAACCTTAAAAAGTTTAAATTTAAATTTCGAACGCGGCACATTGACGGCTACAAAAGAAATGACTAATGAGTCATTTCTTTTGTAGCCGTCAATACGTACGCCGTAGCCGTCAATGTGTATGCTCATAACAGATTTTCAGACATGGAAAAAATTGGTCGTCCTAACATGATACAATACTTTTAGAATAAAAATAAAAATGTAATTTTACAAATAAACTTTCAAACAAAAGACAGTCCAACAAGTATCAAAACGTAGTTAGATTCTACTTTACGCGGATTCTGCTCCTTCGATCAGAGGCCGCTTGAGTTGCAGACGAACAACGGATTGTTCGACCAAAAGTAGTGACTACGCCAGAAATAATTTAAAAAAGTCAATAAAATGGTATTAAACGAACGCCGACTGAAAGTACGCGAGATTGCAGACATGGTAGGGATTTCAGTGTTGTACGTAGGATATTATTTGAAAATTTAAATATGAAAAATTTCTATTTATGTCTACATCGCTGGGAAAAGTGTATTGAGCTAAAATGAGACTATGTAGAAAAATAAATTTTATTTTTCCCAACTCGATTGTATTTTTCTTGTCAGGTCGGATATTTTTGGGACTACGCTCATAAATTAGGCGTATTATAAAATATTATAAATATTATTTTCATTCGTCATGTTTCATTCCATTAAATAATCAAATTAAACACACTGATTTGACATGGAACATGATGCTAACAAAATCTACTTAGACTAATTTGACATGAGTAAGTTAGAATAGAGAGTAAAAAAATACTGATACAAAAATTATTGAAATAATAAACATTCAAAAATTAATAAAAACATAACAAATTATAATCATCTTCTTTTACATAATCTTCTTAAAATTGGAATAAATTCTCTACAACGTTTAAAAATAATACAACTAAATAATTATCAAACTTGAAAAATAATATTGTCATAAAATTTTACACAGTTCAGGTTACAGGTATAAATAAAATATAAAAGTAAAAATAACAAATGACTAATAAAAAATACAAGCTCCAGTGATCCACTTTTGCCAATTTAAGCGAAAAGCATGGTAATTATCTCTTATGAGATTTAGTTAGTCCTTAAAAGAATTTTTATACTGAATTCACTTTAAATATTGTAAAAATAGAAAATTAAGACAGTTATATCCTAAGACAGCAAATGTAAAAAACCCTGATTTGTTTTACACTTAATGTAGGTACAAATTATTTAATAATTTACACCAAAATTATTTACTAAGATTTATGTACTTGTAAATTTGAATTTACTGTCAAATTCTCTAACCTCGACAAGTAATAATCACGCAAGTTTTTATCGAGAAATAATGAAATTAAAAAATTACATCTTCATGTTAAAAAATATCCAAAGTCTATTTATGTTTACATAAAATTTAAGTATATTCTTATTTCGTAATCCTTTTGAAGACGTTGTAAATACAGTAAGTATACTTTAATAACAACTATTGTTTTTGTAATTATTTCCATTTCAATAAGTGTTTAGGTCAAATAAAATAAAAATTTGTCTTACTTCTACTTCATTTGGAAATCTTTTGATTCCAAATTCCATAAGAATGTTTAAAAATTAAGATCCATCAAGAAATTATTTATTAACTAGGGCGAACATAATAAATATAGCTTTGGCTCTTGTATTTTAAAGTGGATAAATTCTAGACGTCTTTATTAATGTCTTTTAAGTTCGGTTTACTTAAATTTTTCTCGTATGCGTTAATTTAAGCCAATGTTTACAACAATTGTTGTCATATTTTCTATATAAATTTTTAAGATAAAGCTTGTGAATTATGAATATTATAGTTGTTAAAATGATTTTTATTCGTAAGAAACAAGTTGGTAAAGAACAAGAGGATTTGACAGTAAATTTTGAACACCATTATTTATTTATTATGATAATTCACGTAGGGGTATAAAATTTTTATGTGATAAACGATTCATTCATTAAGTATAAAAAAAAGGTATTAATTGTAAAAGAGTAGTCGTGTATGACGTAACGTTGACATTCTTTTAGTTATTTCGTTGTTTGCGAATGGCAAATTGCAATGGTGTTTTTCTTGGTTTAATTTTGCGGAAGACTATTGGTGGAGTCATCTTCGTTGAGAAGGGACGGGACTCAGAGAAGCCCCACGTCTCGCAGCGCAGCGTCGACTGTCTCGTCCTATCACCACACGCCATAAAAGGCATTCGTAAAACCATTCCATTTCATAAGTTTTTGCTTATCATATTTTTTGTTTTTGTGAATGATACTGATTAAAGTATCCACCTTCATTTTTATATGGATATGCAGTAACAGATGGAAAAATTTTGTAAGTAAATTCTTGCTCAGTATAGATTTTAACTTCCGAAAATGTCTAGTATCGCATTGAGTCGATACTCTGATTTAATTTAAGTGTTTAAATTTTAATCTCGGGATTGAAAACCACACCTCAATTCTTAGGGAATACCTGCGTAGCAAGATTAGATGATAAAAGTATTAGTAAAGCAAATGTTAAAGAAATTTATTTATATTTGTGCCAATTAGAATTATCTTGCCACGCAAGCTATGGTTAGGAGCGGATACATGCAAGAAAACAGAATTTTAGTTATAAACAAATGTATTTCAACAACCCATAATTATAATAAATGCACATACAGCAGACAACAAGAGACACCAAAATACCAGATCCTTGTCAAGCATGAACCAAAACCTATTTAAAAATAATATGTAACATACATTGATGCAAAACATGCACTTAAATAAATATAAGAAATAAAATACTTGAAACAAAAATTCCTACTTGTCTTATTTAAAGAAAATATTTTTAGAAATCATTTATCCCGTTATCACATTAATATAGGAGCAGTGTTTTAAGAAAGTATTCAATTAACTGACAAAGAAAATTGGTAAAATGGTGCCAGTTATACAATACAAATTTGGACTTTTAAAGCTACATGTATAAGAAGCGATTTATATATGTCTAATTAACAACTTTATGCCTAAAGCTAAATAGATATAAATAACATTAATAGATATAAATAAAAAGTGTTGTAGAGTTCCTGTTTATTAGTTTTAATACCAGTATTTTATTTCTACTCTAATACTTTGTGTAATGTGTTATGGTGCCTGGTACCTTGGATGAAATATATAAATTTATGGATTTGATGGACACTTTGTTAGTAATAATAAAGAGATCATATCATAAAAAAAATTGCAAGTTTAAGCAACTGTAGGCATGCGCAAATTGAATAAAAGCTGAAAGCAAATTAAAGGTCAAAATAGTTTTGAAATTTCTACATGAATGTTTAATTAGTAACTAATGAACATAACAAGTGGTACAGATAAAGAAATACAAGAGATTCATGATTGATTATTTGAATGTGTATAATTTTAATTATGAAGATTTAACTAAGAAAGGAATATTTGACACGGCATTTATCTACTATATTTGTAAATAATGTAATGGTTTCTGAGAACAACCCATTATTTTTGTTCTAAAATGAATTTTGTTGATTGTGAGGATGAAAGAATGATAATAATTAGAAATTACAATTGGGTAGTGATAGCCTAAGCATTTATGAATACCATTGTAGTGTAATGTTAGTGCTGTGTGGTCTTATTCCTCGTCAGTGTAACAATCCATCGTTCAGGTCCTGACCGTCACCAGCATGCATATCACAGGAGAAACAGGGAATAAATTAGCAGAGTGCTGTGCAAGGAAATGGGAAGTTATAATTTTATATTTAGGACAGGAGATATGATCAGTTAAATAGTTTAATAAATATGTGCAAGGCAGTGTTCACTTTGCGTATTACTGTGTTAGTCATGTTAATGTAACTAAAATTAAAATATATCTCATATCGGCAAATTGTTGACAAGATAGGTTGTTTATTTATAATTTGTAACTTTTTTTCATGTATATTTTGTTCTAGAAATTTTTATAGACTTTTTTTATGGAGTTACTTAATGTAAATAATCATACATCAACAATTTTATAAATTCACATTAAGCTCTAGTCTTGAAAATTACAAAGAGATTGATATGTGCTCGAAAGAGTAATAAGATATGAGTTGTTTTCAAAGGCAGGGCACACTACTAACAAATTTATAGTGATTTGTATCACTCAATAATAATCAAAGGCACTACTGAGGCCTCTGTCCTAGTTAAATGGTCCACAATATACAATTTTTTAATGTACAAAAATTATAACATCTACATTTTTAAGAAAAACATCTAACAATAGATTAGAAATTTGACTAGACATCAATGTCTTACTATAATGGCTCTATGGATTAATATTTGCCCAAATTATGTATAAAATAGGGACCTGAGATACAAGCATCTGTTTTATCATTTATGAAATCTGTTCTAACAAATGCATTTTATATCTGAACACATTATTTATTAACCATGCTAATTTTTACTTTATTTTAATATAATTTATACTTTATATTATTATTTTTTTGTCAATTTTTTTGTAAATTTCACATTTTTATTTAGTATACTAAAAAATTAAACAATTCTATATCCATCCCACACATTATGAAAAGAAAAGTTAAATCCTCCTAAATCATACTTGCTTATTTTAAGGGACAACCATTTAACATCTAAGGCATTTATTGCTTGTGGGTAAATTCCCCATGTAAAATTCAGCATCTTCAATACATTTATTCCTATTTTAATAAACTTAAGGACATTCATGCATAGCAAATGAATACTTTAGAAAAAATATTATGCAATCCAAACACAGATGACCTGGTGAGATCCTCATAGCAAAAAGTACAACATACAAATCGCACAACAATTTTACACAAGTTCATTGTCCTGGCTACTGACCTCTTGCAGCAAGTCCTGAGCAGCAATCGCCTTCAGTACATTTTTCTTGCTTGTCTCTTGCAGCTCGCCACCAAGCACAAGCTCATCCAATATGAAGTATGCCTTTTCAAAATTGAAGATAATGTCCAACTCACACACCTGGGAATATTGAAGGGTGCAATATGTCAAAGTCTATATGTAATAGTCTAATGGCTGGTGTGTCAGCTTTGCAATGATGACAGATTGAGACAGTTGACATTTACTTTTCGATTGTAGTGATAATGCTCAGCTCTTGTGACATTTGGAACTAATGGAACACAGTAGAATGTGTAATGTATAAGCTGTCTTTATGTAGTTAGTCACTTAAGTAAATTCCGCATGGAATTTCGTTAATTACGAGTTAATCTTTTTAAACATGTTATTTTTTCATTATAAGGTTAGTTATAGTTAGATCATGACTATTTGAGGGAGAGCTTTTAGACTATGGGTGATCCTTTTTACCAGTATCATTTTATATAATTAGGTTAATTGAGGAAAGCTTGTATTTTTATATTGTAAAATATAACATTAAAAAAGTGGATGCTTTAACTAATAAGCAAGATACATAGGAAAATGTTAACACATAAATGGCTAACAGAAAAGGTTTTTAACAAACACTAGGACTTTATGTTATATGTTATAGTATATTAAATAACTAGAAGAGTTATTATAACATATACTGTGGTATTACATTTGAAGTCAAAATATTTTTATTCAAATGATCATGTGATGTGTGAACATGTCATCAGCTACCATCAATGAACAAAATTGGACTCATCCAGAGTTTTTTAATCAAATATGCATATTTCATTTACACTTAAAAGGAATAAAAAGATAGAAGAAGTAGTTATGATGTCACTACATCATAACAAAATTTAATTAAAATAGATTAAACTATATCTTAGCTTTATGAGATCATAATATACCTAATACTACTTACACTGCCAAAATATTTGTCCAGGAGTTCCACATATCTGTGAATGAGCTCAAGTGTTAGGAGCTCATTATCCTCTTGCTCCATAGCACAGCAGAAATATAGAGATGCATATCTAAAACAAAGTGTCTGTTGTTATTCATAAAATCAATTTTTACTAGTGGAAAGTGGAGGCTTAATAACTGATCCTGATAATATTATGTCTTGTGTTCAGTTCTTTTTTTTAATTCACTTAGTTTTAATTATCTTCAACTTACCCAAAAATGACTACAAAGGAGTCAAATGAACATGAATACAGTAATCCTCTATAACACTCAACTTACCCAAAAAATTACTCTACAAAGTAGTAGCCCACTATAACACGGTAAATTGGTTATGCGTTGTAGGAGTATTCCAGCATAACGCGCTTTTACGTACCCCGTATAACGCGTTATGTACAATGATTCACGTTTAAC
>DWHO01005086.1:0-10559 GCA_018247575.1 Eurytides lysithous rurik | reverse complement strand
AAGAAGCAAGCTGAAACCTTCACTCTTAACATTTGGTAGGGTAAATTCAACACATTTAGTTTTCTTGGCATTTAGCATTAAATTATTGATTTTAAACCAGTTAAGTATGCGTGACAGAGCACTGTTTACTTCGTCATAATTAGTACGATTTCGCTCAACCTTGAATATAAGGGAGGTATCATCAGCAAAGAGTACAATGTCACAGAATTTCTTTGAATCCACCACACACACAGGATCCACCACCGGAGGTGCTTCCCACTGAATATTACTAGAGATAACTACGGTTAGTAGATTCACGGTAGAGAGAGTTTGCCTCTAAGTAAGGCGACGGACTCACACCGCTTACTACCAATACACCTGAACCAATGATTATAACCCTCCAGTTGCTAATAAACAAAAGTTGGTGGGCAGCGCATTTCAGGCCCACATACCAGAACCCGTCAATCCTTAGAGGACAATACCCTAATTTTGCGAAACATGGTTGTCACCGGTGATATTTTCGGACCGATACCACATAGAAATCTTCAAGAAAAGAGCTTTTTCCCGCCTTAGAAGCCGGTTACGCATTTGCAAGTTCCTTGGCACTGCAAATGTCCAGAGGTGGCGATGATCACTTACCACCATTTCAGCCGCTTACTCGTTTACGTCTCAAAAAAATACACATACGCGCATGTCCTCATACATGCAGGACGTGGAGTCTATCCAACTCCATGCGTTGAGGTAGGGTTGTACCCATGTACATCAAATCCGTGAAAACTTAGCATTTTCACAGATTTTAAGATCCGATGAAGATTTATACATCCGTATAGGCTAAGAGCATCGATGTTAATTTACATAAGACATGAGTATAACCCTATCTCTATTTTTATTGGATTTCCTCAATTCCAAAAATCAAAACAACTGTTTCATTAATAAAAGTTCTATGTCTGTACAATGCAAATATTTCGTTGAAATTGCGATATGTGGCGATCTTGAAAACGAATCAAACGAATTCTCTCACTAACATTCCGAACATTCGTTACACTTTCGATCAGATTGACGTGAGACGGTTTCCTTCGGACGTCATTTTATACCATCGCAGCTTATAAAAGGCGTAGTCAGAGAAATTGGAAACATGCAAATGTGCACCGGGCAGCAGCCCTGTAGCAACAGAGGGCATTTACGAACGCTCTTGGCGGCCGTTTAATTGCAAATTCAATTTTCATGAGGTCCGATATTTCATTTACTCGGAGATTTCGGTTAGATTTTTTATCGTTACCCTATCAGCACGTTCGTTTTAGTACAACAGTGAAATCGTACAAACTTTTAAATAGATCCCCCAAGAGATATGTGAAATAAGTGGCGTGATGTGGAAGTGTTTATGCTTCCGTGTTCCGGTGAGTTAGGTGGCCGGTGGCCCACGCTCTTCTCCTCTCCTATCCTTTTTCTGCCTTTCCCTTCCAAAATGTCTTACATTGAAGGCCGGCAACGCACTTGCAAATCGTTCGAAGTTGCAAATGTCTATGGGCAATGATTAATGCTTTTCATCAGGTGAACCGCTTACTCGGCTACCCTCCGTAAAAAAAGTAAAACTAGGGTTGAAATTCGGTATGTTAATTTATAAAACAAATGAATATAGTAAGTGTATCGAATGTGCTATGTTCACATGATTAGTTGTCAATAACGTCGGTTGCTAAATTTCAGCATGTTGCTGAAACCGGCCGGATATCTTCGTTTGGTAACGGGAATATCCAGCGGCTATACGAATACAGGGGCTACCTCAAGCAGAATCTGCAAAAATCCTACAACTTTAAGAATTAATAACCAGAATCCTTACAGATCGGAGCTAGAAAACTGCTAGCCAAAATGAAGTATCATTCTTTTCGTATTTAATATAAGGTGTATATTCTTTTATATATATTTTTTTTTAATGTAGTAGGCTGACAAACGAGCAAGCGGTGCACCTGATGGTAAGCGATTACCGCCGCCCATGGCCATTTTCAACATTACTAAACTTGCAAATGCGTTGCCAGTCTCTAAGAGGGTAAATTGTAAGAGAGGGAGGGAGGATGATCGAGGGGAAAAGGGAGGAGGATCAGCGGGAACAAGAGTGAGAGAAGGAATGAGGAGAGGGAGGGGATGGGCCACCGGCCACCTCACTCACTGGACGAAATGCGGAAGCAAAAACACTTCCACTTCACGCCGATTTTCTGTGAAGTCGTGGTACCAATCCGGTTCGAGCCGGCCCATTCAGCAGCGGGAATAGCTGCGTGGCTCTACCACCGGTGGTAGGTTTCTCAAGAACAGAATGTAAAATGGCGATTTAAACGTGCTTTTAAGGGCCTATGTTAATAAACATATTTTGATTTGCTTTGATTTGCATGCAAATAATACCCATGTGTTAATAAAGTCCAATGTAGCAGCAATCAATTGACATCTACTCCTAGTTCGATACTAAAACTTAAATAAATAAGTAACAGACTATACATATGTGTATGATTTTCATTGTCAGGGTACGGACAGGATCATTTCCAAAAATAAATGGAACGGGAAGTTATAAGACTTCTCTGATCCTGAGATCTCTGATTTTAAAACCAAATCATCATGACATAGTTTAAAAAATTATAATTCCAATTTCATTGGACGTCATTAGATAAGAACATGCTTGTATTGTTTCGTACACGACCAGTAATTGGAATTGCACAATCGAATGAAGACTAATCAGAACTCGATATGCAAATATTTGCCCATTTTCGGGCCTTCATTTGTTTAGTTTTTTTTTTTTTTTAATCTAAGGCACAGGTATAAATACTGAGAGGATGTCGTATTCGACATCAGTGTTATCAAGTAGGATCTCACATCTCATCATCATGAGGGTACGACAAAATATTTATATAAATTAAAGATTTTTTAAATTTCTTAAAATATATTTAATATATAACCATCAAAACGTCAAAAAATCGTTATCAAAATGTTGTAGAAACTTGGTGTGGCTGTTTGAACTTTTGATCGAAATGACTTTACGTTTCGCCTTTATAATTTATATATATAAAGCATATATTTATAAATAATATTCTATTTAGTCGGTCCAAATAATAGAACTGGTCATAAAATATTACTTTCATAAATAATTTATTTAAGAACGTAATAAAACATAGACTTTAGGTAACCATGTTAGATTGTTGTAATGGGTTTTATGATCACTGTTTCTCTATATCTCTATTCTCTTCTCTAAAAAAAATTTCAGGTATTTTGCATTTTCGCTCTTTTCGCCGCATCTGTGGCTGCTAGAGGTTCAGGTCCATACCTACCGAGCGGTTGGAAGCCAGAGGGACCTGCTTTCTATTTACCATCGGAAATTGAGGTATGAATTTAATTAAATCATTTTATTCTGTTTTATTCTTTGTCTGTGGTTTGCGTCCATAAACTATCGAAAACAAAGCAATTGAATAAAAAATGTATAACTGTCTTTTAATCATATACAAAATATAGTGGTTATATAATTATTATACTATTATATTATACTATTATAAACTTGACATAGGTAAATTAAGTAGTACTTAATCACAAGTTTATAAATTAGTAATGTTAATAATAAATATATGATAAAAAAAAAAAAAATCAATAGTTTCAGTATAATATAAAATTTCTTAACTGTATGTGTTTTTTTATAGAATCCTAAGGCAAACCCAATTCAAGAGACCCTGTTCCAAGAGTCAGAAGCTTCTGGGTCAGAATCTTTACGTGAATATGGCCCACCTAAGATCGAAGTAGTGACGCTAGGAGTTTCGAATCAGGGCCTACCCGATGCGGTCACAGAGCAGACCTTTGCGGCTGTTGAGTTAAAAGTAGAACAAGTCGAAGAAAAACAACTTGCTGTGACAGAGAGTCAGGTGGCCGTCGAGGATTCTGAAGGTAAATTTACTAAACACAAGACCTTTATTCTTAACACTAAGTCTATATATGTTTATCTAAATAGCTATTATAGTTGCTTTAAAAATAAAATTATGATAACATCGAATTATCTAACTGAACCAGCTTCTGTCTATTCGACCAATCAAGTCATATTGATTCTTTAAAAGTAAACTTTAATATTTATAATTGCTAATTAACATCCCAAGGGAAGTAATTAATTGTTCGACTGCATTAAAACATTTATGATAACATCAACAACATGTAATATAAAACTATATTTTAAATAACGTTACGTCATTTAACAAAATGTTGCAGCTAATTTGAGTGAACAATCCATTGTACAAGAAATAGTTCCAGCAACTGAAGTCTTAGAAACTGTGGAACAAACAACAGAAACGATCGTTGAAGAGAATGTTCAAAACGTTGATATTCAACCCAATGTTGAAGTGACAACTGCAGTCAGTGATGATGCTAGAGCAACAATCGTTGAAACTGAAGAAGAAACTGTTCAGCTAGAATCTACAGAAGTTACAAATAATCAGCAAACAACAGTAAATGAGAACCATGGACAGGCTGTAAGACTCGTCGAACAAGAAAACGCAAACAGCGACATCGTATCAACGATTGAAGAAAGACTGCAAATACAAGAAGTGCAGACAGTGAAAGAGGAAATCCAGAAAATTGAGACTGAAGTGAAACGTGTGGAAACTGAGATACAGAACGTAGAAACACAGGTGCAGAACTTCGAAACAGAAGTTAAAGCGGTGGAGCAACTTATCCAGGATGTTCCTGAAGTTTTGATTAACACTGACACCGGAAACAAAGAGGTATAAAAATATTGACCCGTACGATACTATTTTTTATTCATCATAATCTCTCTATTGACATGTTGTGTTTTTATTATATACTGCATCATTAAATGTTTTTTTTTATTTTCGTTTTTGACTTTTAGGCGGAAAATCTACAGCAAGTGCCAGATGTTAAAATTATTCAAGAAACTTTCGGGTATGAGATAATTTCTTGTTTTTATTACATTTTATGCGCTGAAACATTTCTGTTCTATATACCAAAAATAGATATGGATCATATAGATCTTTACTCATTTTTTTAGATCTCTTGAACAAGCTCCAGAGGGCTTTCTGGAATACGGCCCGCCGGGTTTCAAGGAATATGGACCCCCAAAGGAAGACCTCTTAAGAGTTATATCTGAGGTAATTTGTTTATACTTTAAATAAATAAGGACTAAAAATGCATAATACTCGTTTATGACATCACTCATTTATTCACAGGAAATCACATCCGAGTTGCAATCAATCGAAAGCAATGAGGCTAGAAAACGACGTTACTCGCCTAAATTCAGGTACCTCAATTATTTTCATTGAAAAGACTAGTGACACCGTTTAAACATATTATGTTGGCCCAACAAATTATGCATGAGCTCTCCAGAATGTTGGTTTTTTGAGATTTTTAACATAAGACCGGAATAAGCAAAAAGCATAAAAATGTAACTTGTTACAATCAAATCATATTTAACCAAAATTTAATTAAAAACATATAAAATTATGTCCATCACGTTAATAATATTACCTTGACAGCTTCAAAACGCCGTAACACACTAAACTTTTGCTATTATTTTGCAGGGTAGCTAGAAAAGCGAACAGACATTAAAATGTGAAGATTACGAGAAACGACACCGAAACCAATTAAAGTGACTCCGTAATTGTAATAACAATAATGTTAAATTGAAAATTTAATTGTACATAATAAATGATTATCATTGCAATATAATTAAATGGCATTTTTTTTTCTTTAATGAAGCTAAGAGACAAAAAGTACTCTAGACTACAAACCTGCGACTAGAGTAGAGTAAGAAGTATTTTAGGCTATAACAGTTTAAAATTCTGATTGGCCCTGTGTTGTAATCGTCACCAAGTTATATACGATACAAGATATTGTAAACACTAACCGAAAAATCGGAAAACGGTACGGTGCATGTCCAATAGTCAGGCAGCATTTTCTTTTCTAAATTCCTCCAACAATTATAACTCTATGTAACATCTTTGCTAGATTCATTTAGGTTACAATCAATTCTATGTACAACCGGCTATAAAATCAGTGTCTTCTTTATTTCAATAGCAAATTCTTTATCTAACTCACACACCAACTCAATATCATTCTTAAAGTGAAATACTGGCAGTTTTCTTTTGCCCAGTGTAATGATTATATTACTATTCCAACCTACCCAATAAAGTAGTAATGAAACATAGTGTACTAAAATAACTGACAACAGAGATTATCCAAACAAACTGACGATACAATCGGAGCGTATTAAATGAAATCAAATCAAAATATTCATATATATTTTGATTTGATTTAATACGGTATACTTTTGAAAACTTCTGACTGTCGATAATCAAAATAAAATTAAAGTCAAAGTAAAGAAGTTATTACACACTTCATGATTCCAGTAAAACACTAAGAATAATTCTAATTATCCGATAATGCATAATTTAAATACATAAAAGGAATTTCCATACAATCCATAATTTATTTAGTTATTTAAAGTTTTGCACAAATACACAGTACAACGGTCGAGTTTTAAAAGCGCGACGACTTTCGTGAACAAAGGAATTGAAAGTGGGGAGATGAGTAAAATGGGGCAGTAGGAGAGTGCAAAATAAAATCAATTATCGTAAATGCTCTTAAGGAGCCTCTTTCACGTATAGGAGGCCACTTAAGTTTTAAACCGTAAGAAATATGGTCGCATTTACGAAGATTGAAAATGAATCGATTGCAGTTATTAAGCAAAGTTACACGCCAAGGTTATTCACATTCTAGTTGATAAGTATGGGTATGCTATTGAATAAAATTGGAGTGAGATTATCAATCTACTATGCACAAAGTACGAAAGTTACCAATAAAAATGGCTTGGCACTCAATAGAGTTTATCATCAATCCAAACTTATCAGCCCAATTTATGACAGCCATTAAGTCCTGGTAAATTTTATGAAGAACTAATGGTATGCTGTGTATTGTGGCTTGAGCATACAATTGAAGATCAGCTTATAGGTGGTGCGCACATTGATGTTCACGAGGGGTGAAATTTATCAAAAATAGAAGGTAAAAGTTGGGAGAGAATATCACCTTGAGAAACACCAATCACAAAAATTAAGCCAGCTTGATGACGATTCTTTAACTATTACTGATTGCTGGTGTCCTCGAAGTTAGAAAGAAAATCAATCCGAGATGGGAGAGGATGGCTCCAACGAGACCGACGTTTGAGAAATATACCGTGATTACTAATATCGTAATGACTAATATCGCCAGGCGCCTTGACGAGTGCGGTAGTTGTACTATAGCTAGACCTAAAACCTGACTAACACAACTTGCTTAAGGACGCAAGATTTTAGAACCTCGGAAAGCAAACATTTTGGAAGTGGAAGGACAAAAGCTTTACACCATTGGGTAGGAAATGATGAAGTGAAGCAATGGTGTGGTTTTAGCAAGGAGAAGGTGTTCTAAGATGGGAACAATCATGCGTCCTCCCATGTTATCGCATCCAACAGCATTTGCTTTAATAGGCATGATTGCTCTTTTGATTTAAACCATCCAAATTGATTGAGCGAGGAAGGTCTGTAGTATGTGACTTACCTATACCCGGTCTTAAGGAACTTCCAGGTATTAACAGAATTAGATAAAGAAAAGGTTTTAGGATATAGGATACAAAAATATGGTCGTGATAAGAAAACCGCCGATGATGACGTGGTTAGCATACTCGGAACCAAAAGATTCACGAACCGAATCAAAGTCGGTGAAATAAACAACGATAAGAGAGCAATAAACGACAGCTATTCCATTTTAGCATCTTTGTCATTAAACCCTATAAAAGAGAACTCGGACATCATAAATATACAGCGATGCCTTTCCCTCCTTTCCCGATACGATAATTCCAAATGAGAATAAAACCAGGAAGGGATTACGTGGTAGAAAGTAGATGGGGTTTAAGTCAACTCAAACTAGGACGGCCTGTATATTGCAGTTAGATAATGCATCACGCAAAATCCCATTATGGCCAGGGATGCTTTGAGCATTTAGGTAACAAATATTGAAAAGATTTTTGCGATTAAAAAGAAAAAAATTCGCTTAAAAATCTCCAAAGGAGCCGCAGAACTATTATATTGACTAACTTATTGTATAAGCTTCTTATAAAATAACACCAGATGCATATTACCTATATAAAAAAGACGTTATTCTCATATATGAACACAATATCTTTTTATTTCCTTAAAATATAATAAGTGGTAAATTATGATAACGATTTTCGTCTCAGTAGAAATTCTTTTTATTTTCTCATTTTACTTATAAACCTTATAGCCAATGTTACAATAAATAACCAAACTTAGGTTATTGATACTGGCAATGATTTTATACTGTCAAGTACCATCTGTCAAATGTCAAAATGTTTCAAAAGAATCCGTAAAAGTTACATTTAAACTAACCATGTATTAAAGTTATCAATAAAATTCTATATCAATACGTAGAGCGACCTCGAATTAATTAATTAGAATCGGATGTAGCAACTTATCCATGTTAGTGTGAATCATACTTTTGTTTTGACTCAACGTTTACACATTCACAAATTTGTTCACATAACTGTTAATTACTATTCACTTTTAATTTTTTGTATCGTTCTATTCGAGTGCTATTTACTTTAATTTTTTAAACATTGAGATTGAAGCTATTAGCTCCTTTTTTAAATATTGCTCTAAGTGATATTTTTTTAAAATGACAAAAACTCAAGGAATTTTGATCTGCGTTCCTCTTTATACCGTTTCGTAAGTTTTTTTTTATTTATATTCTTAAGTTTTTATTCAACATTTTTTATTTTTAAAGAATTTTTTTAAAAAAATTTCTTTATCTGAGTAATATTAGGAAAAAAGATAATAAGCATTATTATCTTTTTTCACTTAATTCACTTAAAAGGTTTTGAGTAACATAAAGATCTTATGTGACTCACAATTGGGCAATATAATTAATAATCATCCAGTAAGATTGATGATGGCAGAGTTGATGTGTTGAGATGATGGCAGAGTTTGACAAAATAATTTACAATATGAATATTTAATGTTGAATAAAAATTATCAAAATATCATTAGAAAATCTATGAACTGACTCTATTTAAGTTCCATTCCAAAATACATTACAATGATAAATACAATTATTTCAGCTATTATACACAATGTGTGATTTTAATATATTTCAATCTGTTATAATTTTTATGTAACATATTCAAAAAATTAAAACTAAACTATTATTCATTTCATTAAACTAATATTTTTATTTATCTATTTATTCACACTGAGTAGTAAATTTACATAGTTATATAACTATGTAGTCATTTAAACAACCTTCACCCGTCAACTATATTTTTTTATAAGACTATTTTCATAACTTAAAATTTTTTCTAATATAAACTAAAAGTTTTTTATGTCTTTCTTAATAATGTAACAATAACTGTGTATAAAGTATTTATGAAAGAGGCTCATTGTAATTAAATTTAAGTGATTTTAAGTTTGTAGTAGATAGGCTTCTTCTGAGTTATTGTATTTACCGTCAATTAGGCATTGTCATTTACTATTGATTGGTACAAATGTTGGTAAACTTGTGTCAAATTAATTATAGGCCATAGTGTCTTAGAAGCCAGGGGTGTCACATCTATGGTGCAAGATATCAATTTAAAACTATGGTAACCTATCAGTTATTTTAAAATTTCTCGTTTTAAAAAATATCTCTTACCATGATTAGGTACTCACTTCCTGTTGTTTCTGATAACTTAATAAACTCAATCAGACTTAGCTATTGATTTTTTACTAGTTGATGCACAGTAATTGAAATTTGGCTAAAATTATTAAAATTTAATTATTATCTTTGAAAGTTACTGAAGTTTCTTTGGCAAGGAGTTCTCCCGCTCAAATAATCATTGTTTTTATCGATTTTTCATCTTTATCATACAAACTTTGATTGTGCCTAATCTTAAACTCTTCCATATTTTTAATAAGTTAAATAATAAATACCGGCGTCTTTTGTATTTATATATTGGTACATAATTGTTGAAATTATAGTAATAGAATTATTTTTCCAGAATTTACTTGCGAGAGTCTGTATTGTTGGTGTATGTATGTAACACCATATCCAAATGTGTTCTATTTGCAAAATAATTCACTGCTTATTAAGCAGTATGTGCAAGCATTCTTGTCTTAGAAACCTAGTGTGTTTAAAGTTTTCACAGAAATTATTCGACATAGAGATGGCCCACAACACTTAACTCTAGATGAAGAATACTGCAAAGCTAAAAAATACTTGGCTGTGTATTGTGATGAACAGAAATGTTGCTTATTTAGTAAAAAAAAAATAGTTTAATTTATTACTATTTAAATTTTTACTTAAGAAGACAACAATCCAAGTATTGTTAAAAATAGCTAGTATAATTAACAATGACCAGGTACTCTTATAACGTGTTTTCATATTACTCGGTTTTATGTCCCTCGTATAACACGTATGTCCCCCTATATAACGCGGAGATTTACCTTTGTTATATAGGGTGGGCCAAAAATTTTTGCAAATAGCAACACTTGATTTCTCCAAAACCGTGAGAGCAAGGGGCG
>DWHO01005085.1:0-10560 GCA_018247575.1 Eurytides lysithous rurik | reverse complement strand
TTAATGTCACAACTTGCGCGTGCCAATACTCAAGTGCGACTAAACAGGACCCAAAAAAGTTAAATATAAAAAATAACTCCAACAGCAACACTTCAAACCACAAAAGAATGCAACTGCAGTCCTAAGACATAACACCTGTTTCGTCAAAATCTAAGAATTTGGCAAAACATGTTTAATGAGAGCCAATGATCCCTTTGTTAATATGTAAACAATAGTAAAAAGCTGCAAAGATAACAAGTGAAAAGATAACCGCCTATAGCAGGTGTTGTTTCATTTTGGCCAATAACAGATGTGCTTCCAAAATTTTGAACGGTAGTGTATATATATATGTTACTAACATTTCGTTTATTTATTAGCAAGCAAATTATATCCTAAGATACCATTAATAAATATTATATGAACTCAAACATTACACTTGGTGACTTATTTTACATTGAAAACTGAAAATGGACAAAAATGGAGTTAGTAGTGTTCGTTAGAAGTATAGACTTAGTGGAGAATAAAAAATGTTCAACTGTAAATTTATTATTGCTGTATTTAATACAGTATTAGATGTTCTTAAAATTCCTTAAAATTTACTAAATATTGATGCTGGAAGGCAATAACATAGTAAATGACACAGGAAGACATTTTTTTTAAATAACATTGTGGAAATCAATAAATTAAAACAAGTTGATTGGTGTGTCTGGTGAATAATGATGGTTTTGCTGGTAACTACGTTTTTTCTTTCCAGCGTTGATATCGTATAGTTAAAGAAACATTGAAATAGCCCTATCTCACAAATACATGTGTTTGGATATAAATTATAAAGATGTTAACACTAATCAAATTCATTACAGGAATTGGAGATAGTCATAGGTGAAGAACATATTTCGTTTACTACATCCAAAACTGGATCTTTAGTGGATGTAAATCAATCAAGAGACCCTGAAGGTCTTCGGTGTTTTTATTACTTAGTACAAGATTTGAAATGTCTTGTGTTTTCTCTAATTGGACTTCATTTTAAGATTAAACCTATATAAACTATTTAGTTGTATTTTAAGAAGATTAAAGGACTTACTAATTTTTATTTTTATTTTTCTACATATGTGACCCTTCATCATCTTCCTATACACTTAATAAAATAGAATCTACTACACCAAAATACAAAAAGTAGCTCACAAAAAAAGAGAACTGAAGTGAGACTAGTCAAATTACTAACATTCTATTGGATCATTGGGCCAAAGCAACTAAAGAATACATCTCCAAACACAAGAGGCATGGCTATCCTGAAAAGTGATAGTGATGACTTTGATGCATGCTCTGTGATTGTTTAAGAGTGCTATTAACCGGACATTTTACGTAATTGCCATCTTTGGTTAGAATATATATATAGTATTGAGAGAGTTTGTTTTTTATGTCACTACCACTACACCTGATCTCACTATGGTTTTATTGTGTATCCATCCCATGGGGCCATTAAAGAAAGAGTGAGTGCACCTTTTTTTTTTCTCAACTATTTAAGAACTGATGATGAACTTTAGATGGCACCAGTGACTTACAGGTTCAATAATGTACATAGAATTTAAGGGGTTCTCTGGTTTAACGGTCGGATTATTTTCTGAAATTAAAAAAAAATAACGGTGTTTTAACCTGCAAGCTATATCCCAGGAATGAAATATTACAAAAAGAAAATTTTGAAAAGTTTTTGGCAGACTTCGTAGATGAGTCGGCCACAGAGTACGTTTATATATAGGAAATAGAGACCAACCAATCTCGACGTTCGAAAAGAGAAACTGAACAGTGCTGCCTCTGGTTTTATAAGATGGAAGTACTGTTATATAGCTGTATGTGGCATGTATAGGTTATTGATATATGAAATATATATATTTTTATAATAAATTACCATTTAGATATTCGGAATAAACGAAACAATTGTGTGTGTTTATTTCTTCCTTTTAAAGCCTTTAAAAACATTTTTTTCCTTTACTGCGAACGTATCCTCATATCTCTAGACTTTCCATCAAGTCACAGAAACTGGTATACAAATTTTAAATTTGAAACTTCAAGTACGTGTAGTGAAACAAATATACAATACATGCCATGGCAAAAAAAAAAACTACCAAATTTGTGATTGGATTAAGGGATTAAATACGATATTAAACAATTAAATATAGTTGAAAAGAAGCAGCAAATATTTACTAACATTTGAAACATATCATTTTTGAAAAATGTGGTACAAAAATATATTGGTAACTTAAAATACCAGATAAATATATCAAGTTTTACA
The DNA here is from genome assembly GCA_018247575.1 of Eurytides lysithous rurik. Taxonomy (NCBI): domain Eukaryota; kingdom Metazoa; phylum Arthropoda; class Insecta; order Lepidoptera; family Papilionidae; genus Eurytides; species Eurytides lysithous. The sequence continues at coordinate 8,291 of DWHO01005085.1, read as the reverse complement.
TGTCAATATTGCTAATAATTTAATAAAAAGTCGTAAAATACATAGAGTATGTTTAAGGCTTATTTACAAGTAGCTATCACATGTCAATTTATTTTAGCTAGATTTAAGATGAAAGTATATGATTATAACACGTAAAAAATACAATACCTACAGAGGATCGTTAAATGAATACAGTACTATTCAATTTTCTAATTATCAATCACCAAATTTTGTTCTAAGATTGTTGACCCTGGAATCGGCCAAGCCGTCTTCGAGACAATGTCATGATAGAGGAAAGTTTGAAAAACATAGTATTGTGAAAACGCGTTTGAAGATTCACTATTACACTACATATTATAAAAATTCCAACTCCCCATTATTATGCGATACCTGATCCTAGGGATGAAACGATACGAGTAAATACAAGTACTTACTTTTCTTTCGATACCAAGTATTTTTGATATCGATACTTTACAACCAAGTACCAAGTAGGTATCGGTTAAAGGTACTGGTATCGATATTTCAATATTACAATTTTATTTTGTTGTGTCAACAAATTGGGTATAATAACCAATTATTTATGTTGATCCAACTTTTTGAACACTTGTTTCCCCGGCAGTTAAACAGAGAATTTTTGAACGCATCCAAGTGTGGCGCAGTTGGTAGGCTTGTCTGTGTGTGTAAAGAAAAAAAATCGTCGTCGGTTATTTTTTAATTCATTGTTTGTTTCGTGCTTAATGGTGGTAATACTTCCAATTTGCAAAAGTATTTTAAAGTGCCATCCCTATTATATTGTACCTCATAATATCAACATTTCAATGCAAGTACACCTATTCAAATCCAATTTACAATATAATAATAATTAATACTTTGGCACAAGTGCAAGACATTGAATTTAAGAAATAAATTGCATACTGGCGTTATTGTAGATAAATCGATTTCAATCATTTCAGAAGAAAGAAGGAAACTGGAGGCGACATCACTGCAAGCGTAGTCTAAACAACAAAATAACCCCCAATTACCCTGGAGCCTCGCCTACATCGACAGTCTATGCTTAAAACTTCAGTCTAATCTGAATCCATTAATCCATCTTCGAAAAAATTGCGTTGCAAAAAAGTGAAAGTAAAAATTTTCAAAGTTATATAAAAATTTGAACCGCTAATACTTTATTATATCCGGAAACAAATACAAAAACAACCGTTTCTTTTCATAACCATCTTTTTGTGTGATTCTTGTTTGTATTTATCCTTAATTCTACAAAATAAATCAATACTTTGGTGGTATCGTTTCATCCCTACCTGGTCCATAGAGTATACCTTCTTCCTTCTATTGCGTAGATAATACATATATATAATACATATATACACTTGAGAAATCAACCGTTTTATTTACTCGCCCTCTCCGCTAGATGGCGCTGGTTGTCTATTAGATTATACATATCTATACTCATAGCTATAAATTATATAGTTTTTATTTGGATTGTTTCAAGGTATAATGTCATGCGTAAAAAATCGCAAACAAAAAACCACAATCTGAAGTCAAAAAAAATATCATATTGCGGTTTTCTCTAATAGATTTATTATCTATTAGATATATATCCATATTATTTATATCTAATAAACAGCTACATATATATTGTCCTATTAAAAGCCTTCCACAGCAGATATTTCTGCTTTTGCTGCAATTATGGCGTCTTTGGAGCGCAAAACACGCTTTTTACCAAGTTTTTCTACGTAAACTTGAGCTTCGCGTCCAGTGGGACACTCATGATTACCGAATAACTGCCTCTTTTAACTGCTGTAACTTTAAAATGGCTTTGATTATTAAAACTTCACTTTACCACCATGTTCTGGACATATTAAGGAAAAAAATAAGTATTGATCATTATCTGGTATTGGACAACGATGATGATTTTACTCTGTAAATCTTCATGGGATCATCAAAACTCTGGAAATAACACTTTGACAAATATTTGATTTGATCGTTATATAAGAATGTAGCAAGAAATCTCTAGTAGATGTTTTAACTGTATATTGCATTCAGGTACCTCTAACTGTATTTCCATATGTAAATTTTCTTTTCTAAATTATAAATCTATTTATTAATTAAAATTATCTAGTACGAAAAATAATAAGATCTAAGAGAATCTCCCGCCCCGAACGCGGTCGCTCGTATTGTTTACAGTGTGGTTTACATATTGTTTATAGTATGCTCGTAGGCGAAACCGATTACAATGATAAGAGAGCCCTGCGTTACGAGACTGCACCAGTCTCGTAACGCAGGGGACAGTACTCGGCGAATATCGAGATTTGTTTTGGATTATCTGTAGTTTGTGCAGAAAAAATGAGGGTGCCTGTATAAAAGCTCAACCGCAAGACTTGTATATAAAAGTAGTATCTTAAAAACATTGTACTTTTGGGGTTTGAGACGAAATTATATTATTAACTCTTGGAATATGGGTCCAGTAGATTGAATAAAGATATAGCTATAACTTATCTACTTCAGATGGCAAGTATTGCAGATATATATAGAGACGGTTTGATTTTAGACATTTATAAATATTACAAGACTTTATAAATATTAAAAGTTAGAGATTATAAATTTAGAGATATAAAATGTGTTACATGCGATATTACACCTTATACTGGTAATATATATAATTATGGTCGTTGGATTGCTTGTATTAGTTATTGCTCGCAAACCCATTAATGGCGATGACGAGTATTCAATTTTATATATACAATTTTTTTTATTTTTTAATAAGAGCAACATTAACAGGAAAAAATTACTTTACTACATCTTAAAACACGGTTTTGAAAAAATATAGTTTCAATGATATTCGTAATAAAATTATAATTTTACTATGACATCATAACCATATATGCTTTTTTGATTCTGTCTATTGTAAGTACTCAACACATAAAATATTGTTGTGGCTACTAAAAAAACAAGATGGTTTTTGACTAAAAATTAAAAATAATAATAATTAACAAACACATTCGTTTTATTCTTCTTGGGTTTTTAAATTTATTCTTGTAGGCAACCGAAATCCTCTTACATAATTCAATAACAAAAAAATGTTTATTAAGGCCCAAAATATTTTTGATATGTAATGGATGTTTTAAAATAATATATTTACTTATAATAGTGAGAAGATAAGATTACATTAGAACTATAATAATATGTAAAAAGGAACGTTTGCTAGTGTATTTATTTATGTTTATAGTATAGCTTTGCGCGTTGCGCGCGCATCGCATCTGCCTGACCGACTATGGCGGACAGGCAATAAAGGATGTTTGTAGTCTTTTGTAAATCGAAAAGTATCGACAGTAGCCAATGGCATAAACCGAGTTATTTGTAAAAATTGTACATTGTAAATAGTCCTGTGTACATATAGTAATTATATTTGTGGTCGTTTTGTTTAGAAATTGTGTGAATAGTGTATTATTTTGAGTGTTTATTCAGTTCAGTTCTCGACGCCGACAAATTGCTAAATGTAAGAGTTAGTACATTGATACATTATACGAATCGTCTAAATTTCAAAATTCGCGTGGAATACGCAATTCAAAATTCAGCTATTTCATCGTTTGTCTTTGTTTCGAGTTGTGAGAAACCGTTGCATTTACATGCAATATTTTGGTTGCCCTTAGCGGCTGTCATCGTGCTTCGATTAAACTTCTGTCATTACAAAAGACAAAAAACATTGGGATCCTCAAATAGTTCTAATATGAGATCAATTCGTCATACGTAGTATATTGTATCATGTAAAATAATTTAATTTGCATTTGAATGTGTTAGTGTTTAAAGTTTAGGCTGTAATATACATCTCTATATAGAAGATCGTGAGAAATTTTGTATTTACGGTAGCTAAAGATCGAAGCATATAGAAACTGAATGCTCGAACCTCACGGTAGCCCAATGAAGTGGCCGGGTTCTGGAGCTGAAGAAGAGGCGGGCGAAGCAGGGTTGCAGAGTGCCCGCGCTCCACAAACTCGCAGCCAAGATGATGCTGGCGTACATTATGTTTTTCAACGTGATCCTCAAGAAGGAGAACTGGCTACGTGTTCTTTAGCCCCAAAACAGCGTTGGGCAGTTGGCGACGAAACAATGACAGAGGTTTGTTTTTTGTTTATTACAATTGTATTTTAATGGTTTTAACGTTGGTGTTTCATATTAAATATTCTGTGGAAATTAAAAATGTTACAAAACTAGGTTTTTTTTTTCATATTATTCAACTGTTTTTGTTGTCTACATATCTAAATGTTTTGCCATTCTTTTCAGAATCAAGATAAATGGAAAAATCCAACAGCTATAACAATGAATAGCATGCACCAACAAGGTGCAGTACAGCTTAAAAGTTCCCAAACAAACCAGCAATACATGAATCATTCTATTGCCTCATCTGTTGGTACTCTTGCAATGAATCCATCTGTAATTGGAAGTCACCCAGCGCACTTGACTACCAATATGGTTCATACACAATTAGCACCACTTCAAAATCATACTATAGGCAATAATTTAACACTTCAAAATAGTGCAATGATGCTACCACAACTGCAGGGGATACAGAATGCACCTCAATTGGGGCAACAGGGCTTGTATGACCTGCATCAACATCACGGAAATCCAATTCAAGCAATGAATGGAATTGGGAAAAATGCAGAACATCTTATGTATTTAAGTCAAGCTGGAATGCTAGCACCAGCTACAAACCAGTTCTTACAACAAGGACAGAACCAGCTTAGTCTGACACCAGTAGCTGCTATCAGAAATCAGGTGAGTTTAAGTATAACATATTAAATATCATCTTTAATTATATATTATAGTGTATGTGAGTATTTATTATTGATTGCTTAGCTTTAATGCTATTAGTATGATAACACTAAATTATGCACCAAAGATCTGGCTTACCTTAAATAACACCTTTTAATATATAACCTCAAACTAAACCCACCATTTTAGTATGTAAAAGGTAAATTATATATAACTAAAAAAACATATTGTAACTTATTTTAGTTTTGAATATACTTTTTTAACCACTGATAAAAATACATTTCTATTAAGAAAAAAAAGTTGTAGTACAGGATAATTATCAATTAACTGGAATTACTTGATGATTTGTAATAATTCTTAATGATCCTATAACTATATTGATATGTTTAAATAGAAGGCTAAATAATTACATGTTGTAGCTATAGTTAAAGTAAACAAAAGTAAAAAAAATGTTTTTACTTAAAAGTTGTTTTCCTCCAAATGTATCTTTGCTTATTTACTTTAAGTATAAATATAATATGGATTTTAGAGTTTTAATTTAAAAATGTTTATAAAAGCAAACTGTCCATACCAAAATTACATTTTCTTCGGTCTGTAAAATTATGACTTCATTGTCTACAAATATGACAAGAAATGGGACAAATTTTTTATGGTTTGGACAAACAGAAGTTCTGGAATAACCATAATAGTTATTGAAAAATATGTAGAGGAAACTTAAGTGTGTAAATTTCAGGTAGACAATTTTTTAAGAAAAGAGTGTATGTGTTTAAATGTTTGATTGTAAAACGGTAAAGCTCATGATTTACTAAAAGTGTTGGTATGGAGACAACACCGATGATGGTTTATTTTTATGACTTTAAAGCTAACAACTTTTAGCATCTTTTTATAAAAAAAGCTTAAATTGTGGTAAACATTCATTAGTTAAAAAGATCTATGTTTATGCAACATTGGGTGATTGTTTATTCATAAACTTTTATTTAATAGTATATTGTTATAATTTATTTATTGATTAAAATGTTACCATCACAATGAAATCACAAAAATTGTCCAATATACAAATGTCTGTACACACAAAAAAAAATAGTACGACCATAGACATTTTTATGGTTTAAAAATATTTTATTGTACACACAAATATTTTTTACCAATAAAATATTTTTTGTATATGATAAAAGATTTTTTACCCTATAATAAATAAATATTTTTGATACACTGACATCCATGCGCTGTTATTGTTATTGTAAAGTATGTTTAAAGAATATTATTTTCTTTACTAATCTGCTGTAGGGAGTTGGCCATCTTTTACCTTATACCGCTGTTATTTATGTGTTATAAATTTTTATTAATAAGACAATTTTCAATTACATATTAAATATACAATATGTTAAACATAGATCTTGTTTTATATAAGCATACACTAAAAACATTATTGAAATGTCACTAAAATAAAAAAATTATAGTAAAAAGTGAAGATAACTCTAAATAATAAATGCATTTTTGCTTAAACAAATAAATATGACAGATTAAAAATGAAGGCAATAAGCTTGTGAATTTGTCGCATAGCTTTTATCTTGTTATCAAAAATGGTAATTACGCCAATTAAATTTATACGGATTATACTATTGTAGTAGCAAATTTTATAATGAAACATTTTTTTTTTCTTTATTAACTTATTAGTTTAAATTATTAGAAAATCATTGGACAAATTTATACCAAAACTTTATTACAAAAGAAAACACTTTACTTACACTCTATCCCTTGGTTTTATAGTTACTTATCAAAAAGCCTACAAAAAAAAAAACATATTTTACACCTATTAACATAAGGCATGTTTACCTATGTATAAATGTGATAAGAGAGTAGAAGTACAATCTAAAATTACATATTAATTACAATAAGATGTATATATGTACTTATATATAGTTAATCGTTTTATTTTTTTTCAATAGAAAAACAAAAGATTTACACCAGATGATCATGACTATATTAGTCATCAGTGTATAAACCTAATAAGGGTTTTTTATTTTATTTACCAAATTTTGTCTATATTAATATTCATAGGGTGAATAACTCTCATTTCAGTTAAAATTAATATCAGCTGTGTAAAAGCCGAAATTAGGTTTTTTCAAAACACGCCAAAGTTTGGCAATACATATATAAAAGATTAAGTTGGAACTGTTCGGAAATTCTCCTGTCTAAAGTATTTTTTTTTTATTCCAAATACTGGAGATCCGTCTCAAGTTGAAATTGAAATATATATGTATATTTTTATGTAAAAGCTCCCTGCCCCTTTAAATAAAAAAATCTAAAAATATATAAAAAAAATAAAAAATCTAAAAATTAATATTTTTAGATTTTTTGTTTAATTATAATTCATCTTGATTTACTTGTTTAATTATAATTCATTAATTGTACTCTATCATATATACATTTTTGAACTTATATCAAGTCATCTCAATTACTGAAATCATTTCATCCCAATTCTAAATATATATATGTATATATATATTTCTAATAGCTAAATATAGTAATATATTTGTGTTTTGTTTTGTTTTATAAATTTTTTTTTTCAATTTTAAGATGCACCAAAAAAAAAAGTATAAGGATGCTGGTTTGTGAGAAATTAACAAGAAAATATACACTAGAGTTTGTTACTTGCAATGCAAGTTAATATTAGCATATTCACTTTACAACCATCAAACTGTAATCAAAATAGTCACTATATTAATTTATTATTTGATTTATAAAAACTTTTTCTAGTGTTGTTTTTTATGATTGAGAATAAGGTTATGTTTTTATATACTATGTACTACAATATGTTACAACTTTTCAAGTTTTATACATTTATCCTGAATTATTACTAATAGCTTTACCTTTCTGACGAAAACTAATCATAATGCAATAATCATGTATGCAATAAAAATATTTATTGCATAATAATAATGTAATGCTTTAAAAAAGTATATGAATCTGTCTGTATTTGTTGAATTCAAAATATGTTCTAGTAATCAGCTGGAAAATAACAAACATATTTACTGATTATATAATACATTATATATATATATATAATACATTGTTTAATCATGCATTTTTTTGTCTTTATCAAGTGCATTTGTCAGGTGTGAAATTTAGGATGAATAAAATGATAAAACTTCATTGATTAAGGTCTCCATTATGCTCTAGCTTCTATATATATTAAAAAATGTGTGTGTTTTTTTTAAATACAAGTAGAAATGTAACGAGAAGTGGCAGTTATGTTGTCAATCAGTACTCTTATGTTATCCAACAAAAGAGTTCAACAATAACAATTTTTAATTAAAATAAGAAAAGTATTAGTAAATAAAACAAATATTGAATTTGATGTACATTACCAATCTAAAGTTTGAGACAACTATAAAAAAAATAAGAAAACAATTACAACTTTATGAAAAACCGGTTTTATTTTCATGTAACACACAAGATTTAGAATTAGGAATTACATGAAGTCTTACAGTCTACAAATACAATGTTCTAAAGAAAACACACACAAGAGTTTATAC
>DWHO01005084.1:0-10562 GCA_018247575.1 Eurytides lysithous rurik | reverse complement strand
CTGATATACATACTTATATATTTTTTAAATATATATTTATATAGATAATTAACACCCAGACACAGAACAACCCACGACCTTTGGTTTTGCAGTCAGGAGCACTAACCACTAAACCAACGGGCCAGTTTTGGCTGCACGGGTGCGGTTTCGGTGCCCAGTTGCAATAACTTGAGTCGATTGTTTGACTTTGCCACTTGCTATTGCGCACCGAGATATGAGTTCGATTTCTACACGGGACAAAAATGTTTGTGATCCGCAAATAGTAATTCCGAGTCCATGTGATTTCATGTTTGTCAATATCATTCCCTAGAGCAAAGACTAGGGAATCAATTTTTCGTTTTATAAAAAAAATGTAATTTAACATTAAAATAGTACTTGACTGGCTATTTTCCACTGAGACAAACTTTTATCAATATTTGAAATTCGTTAAGCCGATACTCGATTTATAAAAGAAATTTGGAAAAGAAGTTTTTTTTAATTACCTCGTACTTTTCTATGTGGGCAACCACGAGAAAAGTAATTTAGAACACTACTTTATTTTTAATAAAACAAAACAAACATACCTCAATCGATTATGATAATAAAATAATGACGTATCTAAAGATTTTGAATAATAATAATAAGCTAATCATGATTAGGGATAGTTTATTGGAGCAGGTGACAATGATCAGAAAACAGTTTTCTATGTGTCGCATTAAATATATTTAAAGAAAACTGTGCGCCACGTTCATCACCCAGATATTTGAGATGACACTTTCTCTGTGCTCAGCAATTTAATTAGGTAGTAAAATTTGAGGGACAGTGTTGCTACTTACTCAAACCAAAATACAGCATATACCAGCTTCAAGGCAGAGCAACACCTTTTTTCTTCTTAAAAAAAAACGTTCTTTTGTGTGTTATAAAGGCGTAGGAGTAAAGGTCCGCGCTCTAGAAAATCGGAGGTCGTGGGTTTCGTGGGTCTCCACGGGATTCGATCCCGGGGAGGGCAATGACTTTGTTTCGTTGTTTCTTAATTAGGTTAGGGCGTTACGAAATAATCGCCCGATTGCCTGAAAAGTAAGATGATCCATGCGGCGGATGGGCATGTAAATTATCGTTGACGTCATCTAGGGGTGGCTTGGACAGGTCGTTACTAAGAGGTCGGTGTAATGTCACCGCCTCTCTCTCCGATCGTGTCGGTTAACCGCAGGTAAAGAAAGAGTGAGTGCACTATATGTCTGAAACTGTGCCTGCGCAAACGCTTGTACACTATAATATATCCTGCGCACTTGAGTGATCCGTTGTACATCAACCACCATGGCCAGAATCGGTTAAGAGGACATTATTATTATTATTGTATACTTAAATTTCGCAGGGAGAAACGCCCAAATGCGAAACAATTATGTGTAGTTCATATATTTTCTCCGGTCGGGGACCGAATCTACGACCCGCAATGCTAATAGCAAGGCAAGTGCGTCAAATGGGGTCACAAATTCGGTCATTAACTAGAAATTCAGTAATACTACCACAAGATGACTCTGCTAACGGATCCAATAACCACTGTCAAAATCAGATCAGACTATGTCCGTTCGTTTTTTTATGTAGGCGGATAAAAAAATAGATAACCGCTGCCCATGAACATTTGCATCGTCAAATGTTTTGCAAATGCATTGCCTGCCTTTTTGCCGGGATTATTTGGAAGGGAAAGGAAAGACGCCTCCGTCTAGGAAAGGAGAAGGAGGGGGTGGGCCACCGTCCACCTCACTCACCGGACAAGACGCAGAAGCACAAATACTTCTACTCAACGCTAATCTTCTGTGAGATCGTAGTACTTATCCGATTCGAATCGGCCCAATCAGCAGCAAAAGCTGCTAGAGGGTGCTCTATCATAGTAAAAGTAATCATGCTTTGCACCATGCGAAATAGTAACCATATAGACGTCAGTTCTCGAGTAAACAAAATATTTTACTTGTACGATCGTTGTCAAATGTAGCGTAGATCGCTATCAATATATACAAAATTCAAATGAACCACGTTGATCTGACGAGCCTACCACCGAATTTTAAAAACATTTTCTGCCAATGCTGCCGGATTACAGCAAGCAAGTCGGTGGAATTAAATAAAGCCTCTTTATAGTTATCTATAAAAGCAGTGCTGAAATGTAAAAGGTCCCATATAGTTTTTTTGACGGCGACAAAAGGTCCATGCAATTCAATTGCTACAATTCACTCCATTCGCCGCCCTTCAGTCGTGTAATTTCACAGCAGCATATCTATCGAAATGTATTCAATTTTATAAATCAATTATTGTTCTTTTCGAATAAACGTTACATTTTTAATAAAGTTTGATTAATTAATTATTTATTTGTTCTTTTTGCAATTACATTAGAAGGATGACATGGGGTGACTTAATTTCTTGACGCAATATGTTTGCAAGTCAAGCCGGGATATTTTTTATTTATGAGTTAACAATAAACTATCAATATTTTAACACGAATCATATATTATATTGTTAATAACAATGATAACCATTTTCATTAAAGAGATTTATCACAGTGTGATAATGTTGCTCTAATAAGTTAACATATAGATATAGTATATAAATCCTTAATGCTTATACATAATATATATTTTTTTAAACAAAATAAAAAATGAACTATGGTTAACTGATCTCGATTTGTTTTTATGTTCTATGCTGACAAACGAGCAAGCGGCACACCTGATGGTAAGTGATTACCGCCGCTCATGGACATTTGCAACATTATACCTATAGAACTTGCAAATGGGAATAAGGAAGGGAAATTTGGAAGGGGAGTGAGGAAGGATTGGATGGAGCCAGATGTAGTCACTACCCTATAGTGAGAGAAGGAATTAAGGGAGGGAAGGAGATGGACCACCGGCCACCTCATTCACCGGACGAAACGCGGAAGCAAAAATACTTCCACTTTACGCCGATTTTCTGTGAGGTACTACGTGGTACTTATCGAGTTCGAACCGGCCCATTCACCAGCGGAATAGCTGCGCCACCATAAAATGTATGTTTCATGTTTGTCTAAGAATTATGCTTTTAGCCTATGCGGCTCTGTAAAACTTCATCGGGTACCGCACCCGTGGGAATGCTCGTTCTCACGGATTGGACCCTACATATTTTAAAAAAAAAATTGAGTTTGTCGCCTACGAGCCGTCGGGATACAATATGCGAACCGAGATCTCGACGGCTGTCAACTGTTTTGGTCAATTGGTAATGGAGGCTTATACTTTGTGTACGCGGAGTGTGTTCGACGTGTTAAGAGCGAATATGACCTACATGTGGTGTATGTTAACCCTACTTGTATGTGTAGAATGATGTGAAAAGGTGTGTATGATTGTTTGGTCGTGTATGATTTTTTGTTGTGTATGGCGCCTATATGGCGTGTAATAAACGGCTTGTGTTCGCAGGCACGGGAGCGACCAGTGTTGGTATATACGCTGGTGCGGCCCACAGAGTTGGTCCTGAAGCTGCCGCAGAGGGTTGCGGAACGCGGAGGTGTTTTACCCAAGCATTCTCAGCAGGTGCTGGTGCGGTAATAAAGCGAGACACACGCGCGGGCGCGGTATTCGCGGAAGTGGGTTTGACGAAGGGGCGCTGCTGATACTTTGGAGCGCATTCGCAGCCGCGGTAATTTGCGGGATATCCTTCTTTTTACATACGACGCAGACCAGCGGTTCCGGTGCATCATTTGCTCTCGGGCACTGCGTAGAGCCGTGCTTCCTAGTGCATTCGACGCATCTAGGAGGAGCGTAACAATTACGTGATGCGTGTCCATATAGCTGGCAGTTATGGCACTGCGTAACGATTCCGCTGCGGCGCGGTTGCTCGACGTTTATGCTGGGAAGTCGGCAAATGGTCTTTATGTCGAATATGACCTCACTTTCGGGGGTACGGGGCATAGTTGTTTCACTTGCTATTGAAATAAAAACTTAAGGAGCTTGAACTTTTTTTTGCAACACGTCCAGAACGTGTTGCAAAAAAAACCTATAAATGTAGATATCTCGCTACTTCTTTCATTTAGAAATTGAAATATATACACTACACTAAAACTGTTCATACAACGGTCCAACAGAAAATTGTTTATTCTTATGTAATTAATGTATGTGTCAATTTAAAAATAGTTTTATTGTATTTACTACAGGAACTAAGTAAGGATCTCATTTGTTTGCTCTGCGCTTTACTCGTTTTAAAAAAAACATTAATTTGTCGGCGAATAAACATTTAATAGCTCTGTAGTTGACTTAAAATTATCAATCGCTTATCTTAGTAACGTTTGAACACATTAGAATGGAGGGAGCCACACTTCGAACTGGGCTCCGTAGCCGAGCTTTTTTCGTAGCGAGGCCTCGAAAGCTGCGTCCCTTCCGCTATCACGTGGCGCTCGGTTATCGCGTCCGCTCTCCTTAACTACTTCCCTTGCTGCTCTTATGAACTTGGATACGTGAGCAACGCTCTCTCTAGCATCTTCCATCGATAGATGCTGTAATTGTACACGTAGTGCTTATTAAAATTCGTTTAATACAAAAAGCAAGTTTTCCAATCGATGGGCAATCATCACTGAAAACGTGTATGATAACAATTTTAACATTGTTACATCATAACTGAACAATAAATATGATAAAAACGGACCTTCAATCGTTGCGACTCATGTCACTTACGATTTTCTTTTTACGTTAACGTCAAATAGCCGCTGCTGGTTAAAGATGGTCACACAGATTTTGACGGCTGATGAGCGCTTAACGCCATTACTGCGACCAGTGGCGGTACTACCATATAAGCCCAAAAGCCCGGCTTGCCCTACTAAGGAGCAAAATTTATAATTCTTAATCAGCACATATATCCTGCAACGCTCAAATTTAAAAATTAATTACTCGGGAATTATGTGCTAATTAAGATTTATAGATTTTACTCCTTAGTAGGGAAAGCCGGGCTTTTGGGCTTGTATGGTAGTTCCGCCACTGACTGGGCCCACAAATTTATGAACCGATAGAGACTTCCAGAAACTTCCAGACACCTGTTCGTCCTCGGGCAGCGTGTGCGGGTAAATGCGCACCCAGCGGCCGACGCGGCCGGCGCTGCGATGCCACCGTACGCCGTTGCCCCAAGTGGATGCGCTGACCATCCTCCTGCGCCTGGCTGCGGTCGTATAACCGCCCCGCCAGCTCTCATCCGCGCAATCCGCCGACGCTATGGCCACACCCGACGTCGACTACATCACAATAATAAGCCATTTCATCATAGTAAAGACTCTTATAAAATAAATAAAAGCACATTTAAGGTCGAATCTTGTGTGGCCAGGACGACTTTGATCGTTTTTTGAGAGATTAGTGGAGAGTTGCGTTGACACGTGCAGGATTTGTATTTTTTTCTTTGCTCAGTAGTGCAACAAGCCAAGAAAAAATATGGAACGACAGATGATGACACGGGATATCACAATAACTTTATGTTGCACAGGCGCGCAAAAAGGAAGCCGTGATAGCTCAGTGTCCGGGCACTCGCTTTTAATTCAATATACCCCAGCAACCAGAGTTCAAATCCCGGTGCCGGCACCAATGAATTTGTTTATTTATGTTTAACAATTTTAAGAGCTGATTCACCACGTGCTCGATGGTGAAGGAAAACATCGTGAGGAAACGTAGATATTTATTATTTAAGAAACATTAAAAAAAATCTTAAATGTGTGGAGTCATTCCGCAGTAGGACCGCGTGGCGGCTGCGCCCTTATTCCCTCTACATATATGTATAGAGAAGGCCTGTGTCTACTGTGTATGTGTGTGTACTCTGTCCTTCTCACCATACTGATTGTGTGTATTCTTCTTTCTTTATTCAGTCCATACTTCTGTGTGATTCACTACCTCTCGAAATAAGAATGGCCAAAAGTCACTTTGCTTTAAAAAAAAAGTTCGTAAACATTTACTGTGCGAATGACAGCAGACAAAATCAACCAGCAAAATCTTTATTTGTGTATCGTAAGTATGTATAATACTTATTTATACGTTTATATGTTTTTAAGTATGTATTTATGTATAATTTATAGTTATTTTATTTTGTATAATATTTTACTATATATATGTATGTGGTATTCTTAACAAAATTTTTCATAATTTATTCAGCAAAGCCTATAATTAATTAATCGCCTATGTACATCGATATTGTTTAAACAAATACATAAATAAAAAAGCTGGTCGAAAAAATCCTCTGAAGCAACTCCGCATTGAACACATTTACGTGGAAAGAGTTGGTATTAAAATGGTTCAGTGCATGAGACGGTACTCGATGCAACTCCATACAATATTACACCCTCCCCGTCGACAGGAGAAAACAATACTAGCCTGTACAGTTATTCTGTTTGCAAAAACAAAAGCACTATCAGTAAAATTTTATATGTGCCGACCTTGAAAAGAGAAGAGGTAAAACTGAGAAGTAGAAAAAAAGCTCTATTTTTCGATTCCTACTATTAGTTCAACCCTCCCTATATACATGTAGTACATATTTTTATATCTTGCTCAAATTTTCAAACGTTAATAAAATATTTTAAATCATCCACTCAAGTTCAAATATTTTTTTTTAAAACTTGTAGTGGATGACACTTGATATTAATAGAGCTTTTTCAAATATTTATGATTTTTTTTATATTACTAATTAATTAGTTTTATTTTTTATATTACTTGTTTCTTCATTGAAAAGCAACCATATCATAAACACATACGAAGTAATAAATGAAAATAAAATAATGGATAGTATAAGTCTAACGAATAATTTAAAATAAAGCAAAAACTATATTTTTTTTTTATAAAAAAAGTTCAAAGTTTTACGATTGAAAACCGAATTCAATCAAATCTGACAATTGACAATCTGAAATGAGTTTGCTGGTGTATCCTCAAAATTCAAAATGCATTAACAATGCAAATTCAGTGGCGGAAATATCACGTAATAAACATACCAAATAAAACGTAACAAAAAATTCAAACGACTGTAGAACCACCTTTATGAAGTCAGTTAAGTAATATTGTTATTACTTAAATGACTTGACATGAACCTTAATGTCATGGCGCGTAAGTAACAAAACAACAATTTACCTGTAATTCGGAGGTCTCCGAACCAGTTTCTGATGTCTTAAACGGACGGGCCATTTGAATGCTTTTGTCGGTACAATCCTGGGAAAAATAACTAAATATATTAACTATTTTATCAAGCACTTACATACATATATCATCCCACTCATAGACATCTCTAATAAGTAATCGTATTTGAATATTGAAGGGATAATAAACACAGTTATAATAAGCATACTTATATTTTATAATTGAAAACATTTCCAGCTATTGTCAATGTAAAGGCGCTGTGTAATAAATTAAAATATGCCACATATAAAAAAGCGATAATAATAAAAAAGTGATAGTAGTAATTGGTGAATTTCACTTAGACTATTAAAGTTTAGCACACTCTTGTAGAATGCCTAAGATATTAGGCATGTTCTACATTGCCAGGTTCAAACAGCATTGCCTGGTATTCAATTCACAAGACGTAATGCGCAGGCACTGTGTTCTGGTTTGAAAGTCAATTTCTCCAGAATAATAACTGGGCTCGAATGACCAGCGTAACGCAGAGTCACCGATTTAATATATTGCATAGCATTTTGGTATTATGATCGGTAGGGCCAGTTCTTATCAGCCGCCAGACTTTTTTGAAAGACTGTGTGAGGGGGAGTGTGAGGAACAAGGAATAGAGGGAAGAAGGGGCGTGAGAGAAATGAACCACCAGCCACCTCACTCACTGGACGAAACGAAGAAGCAAAAAAACTTCCAATTTACGCCGCCGAGTACTCATTAGGTTCGAGCCGGCCCATTCAGCAGCGGACGCAACTGGGTGGCTCTACCACCGTTATATTTCAACAAAGTTACATGTTCCTTTTCAAACTTCCGTTTCAGAACTTCATTTTTTCAGCTAAAACCACAGTATAGTTCTCCCTACTCGTTATATGTAAAATACTTAAGTTTTACGAACAGAAAAATAGTTTCTTGTAACAACAGCCCGCCTAATTTAAACACCAGCTCCCACAACCATTAGATTGTTTTAAACTCTGCGATTTATCTCATGTGTTTGTGCAGTCTCTGCTGTTCTCACCGTGCACGAGTCTGGTATTGGTGCCTGCAAGGTGATGCAGTGAATAGGCATAGCTCTTCTGCGACGACGACGCGCCCCTGAAGTTTTTGCACGGGGCGGCACGGAGTGAGCCGCGCCACCTTCGTCCTCCGAGCTGCAACTAGCTTCTTCTCTGAAATTAAACTCATTGAGACACAGACGCAATGTACACACTTCTGGGCCTTACACAGTTTACAAGATCAGCGTAGTATCAACGGTAAATGCCGTTAAAAACTTTACGATCAACAGTTAAACTGTCGACCCTAAACAAGCTGATTTGAATTTATATACGTGATCTACCACATTCGGTGATAAGTTTTAAAATTATATTAAACTCAATAATATAAAAAAAAACTTTGTATATTATTTCATTTTGCTGAAAGATGTTAATGCAGGTATCAATTTTCGAAATACTAATAATATTAGAAATAATATCAGTAAATACAACAAACAGCGAGTAATTTGATTGTTGTTATTTACTTCCCGCCGACCATAGATGTATAAAAACCTCATGAGATAGTATTTTGTTCCGTGCAGTGATAGTTTCTGGTTCCATTAAATGGACTGATCTGAGTGTTTGACGTATTACCTGGTTAAAGGCGTAGGTGGGCCCTGGAGTAGTGATAAGCCAGTGTGCCGCATGGGAAGGCCTAGTAAATCGAACAGCTCGTGCAACATCGGTTGCTTTACAATCACATCAGCTTCGCAATCTGCCGCCAGTGCAGGTGAAAGGTTCACCTGTAATTTTCCTTTACTTTAGAGACCGATGATTGACCATGTTCTAATATAGAATTGAAACTGGTGAGAATATCCTCCACTCAAGTTTCATAAAAATATAAAAATATTGATGATTGATAAAATATTTAGAAATTATGAGTTCCATCCAGAATTAGTATTTCAAAGTAAAGTAGTAGTAGTGTAAAGTATTAAAATAAGATATTTTTTTTCTGATAATTGATGGCATTCGACAGCAGCTGCTACCTAAAATATTTACGCTTTATACGCCATTTGAATGTGATTCGCAATGCGACTTATCGATACATCGATATATCGTAACGTTTAGTATCAACAGGCGCTATATTTTATTAGATTGAGAAGGTGACTACTTTCGTTTTATCTCGAAGTATACCATAAGTCTAACTTTAAACATTATTTATTACATCAATGCATGTAGCTCCCGAAAATATAATTTGACTTAATGTCTAATAGTAACAAACCTATGGACCGATAATATTCGCATCGTTACAAAATATACATAAAACTCTTAACTTCATATCAATTTACGATAATATCAATAACAATCGTAAATCTTAAGTGCAGACTGCATAACTGTACGCGCGGATATAACGAACCAGATACAATGTGAACTGTACACAAGTCTATCAGCGCTAAATTAGCATATGGTAAATGGAAGAAAACTGTGAACCTCAAGCAACCAGGGTTTCAGAGATTCATCGAGCAGCACGTCGAACCCGTAGAATTCGAAGCAGTTCCTGGCCGGGGGAGTACCAGCGGCTGGTGCTAACACGGTGAGTGTTACGAGCGCCCTAATGCGCTGCCACACCAACCACTCCACCGCACCCCATCTGCCAATCAGCGCTCGCCTGACCTGCTTCAGTGTCCATTTGCAACCTGATGAAGTCCACTCTTAAGTTTATAAATAAATAAATTCCCATAAATGATCATAAATAAAAACTTTCTCAGTAATACTTTTGTTAAGGATTGTCCACCACGCGGGACTAAAAAACTTGATATTTTTATTATGTCAGTGTCGAAAAGTCATCATTCATAGAGATTTCAATTAAGATTACATTCAAAGTCTATCGATCTTGACTGATATTTGTTTAAGAATTTATTTTTACTGAAAATACAAAGAAAACGCTGTTTATTTTTCACATAAAATCGTTGTCGCTACCAGTGGCGGTACTACCATACAAGCCCAATTTTTGGTAGGCCAACAAATTGACGGAAACATTTTGGCTAAACATAGTCTATTATGCCTATTAAAATGGTCATATTGTTTGTGCACACGCAAAAACTTCCCCCATTTTACTCAAAAAAAAGACACCATAACAAAGAAATCGTTTCGAAGTTCCGCTAATATTTCAACACAAAATTACATGATTTGGGAAAATTAAAGTGTCATCATGAAATTATCAGTTGAAACGATCTACGTAACATAATAACCGTAATTACATCTGCGTTATACGTTTTTACTTTTTTAAACAACAACAACATAATAAGACGAGTAGCTCGAATGCATGATTACAAGCGACACTCTTAACCGTCATAGAACAATGCCACACAGTATTTTGATCTACCATAGCTTTTATAAAATTCCACAAAATATCATAGATCTACCACTTGGCCTTTTTAAAACTAAAATTAAGAATATTTTGTTGCTTAAA
>DWHO01005083.1:0-10562 GCA_018247575.1 Eurytides lysithous rurik | reverse complement strand
AACAGGTGGTAGAATCATTAGACGTCAAAAAGCGATTGTAAACCAATCCAATTTTGAATAAAGTATTTTGACTTTGAAATACAGTTGTAGTATATTTTTCTTTAGTAGATTGTTCCTTTATCTTTACGGTAATTTTTTTAACTTTATTATCATTACTATTATTACCAAGCACATGTAAATGTATGGTCGTCCTTTCTCTTATTTAATAAAAAAGAAAATGTTTCTTATAAGAATCGAATTGAAAGCAATCACCGAGATTTGTTGCGACAATTCCATAATGTTAAATGGTATGGGCAATGAGTATTATTACGTGTTTACATTCAGGCCAATGTTCCTACCCTCATTAACGATTATCTATGAATAAAAAAAATATTATCTTTAATGTAATCCTACCATCTGACAAGGTTGGTGGTTTCGCCCACATAGGTAACAAGTCGCCTACAAGGGGCAAAAAACAAATAAAATCAACCTTGTTTTCATTCTTACATTCAATTACCTATATATCATATGTGTGCCAACTAGTCGCCTATATTAAACTTAAATACAGAAGTATTAACAACCATCTTTTTAACTAATTATTAGGTTACGGCCAACACCTAGAATGGCTTTATTGCTTGCACCAATAAAATAAAAACAATCACACCACGTCCACGCTAGACGGACAGATTCTCTTGCAAAATGCTACAAGCTCCAGACGATGTCTGACACGCCGTAATCTATTTACCCAGAGGTTATATTTCCACAATTTGATTTCCCATCTCACCGTCGTTGAAAGAAGAGAATGTATTAAACGCGTTTTACATCTCGCATACGACTAACATTGAAGTGACGTCCCCTAGAAGTGTGGCTAGGGTTACCATTTCAAAGATCCGATTAAAAGCAGGACATTTAAATACTGGTATAGTTTTTTGTTTGTTGGGGCTACTTTTAATTTATGTTGGTTCTGAGTGAAGTCTTCACGGGTATAATATATGACAGATACTTAAGGAAGGACATATCCGCAAAAACCTGAATCAGTAGACACCCTTTGCGAAGCGTACAGCCGAATCGAATGATTTGGCGAAAACGGCTAACGCGGTGACATCGATTCTGCGCACATCGATCAAATGATCAATTCTTAAGGTTTAATAATTTCACACGTGGGAGCGATCGCGCGGAGTAACACCAGAGGCATTACAGCCGCGATGTCGACGAACCCGCGAAAAGCTTTTCCTCGCAACTGGGCGTGCCGCCATTACACCGTCCAAGATGGCCGCCGCGCGACGAGAGGACGACGAAAAAAAAAACAATCGCAAGGAAATAATTGCGACCGAATTGTTACATTACTTCACCTGTTTCAGACGGCGAGCTGTTGACGCGATCGCTTGCACTTTTCTGTCAACTTCCTTCAAATTTCAACCTTACTACATTCACAATTTGTGTCAAAATCGTTTTGATTCAAAGGTTCCCGTTCAAGATTACGCTCGTCTTAGCGCAGCCGTCCGCAATTTCGTCGCAATTTGAACCTTATTGCTATGTATAATTAAGTAAGAAAACATTTTAAACGCGTGTCTAGCAAACGTAGAATTGTCGATTTATTTAAATTTCGAATTCGGTCAAAGCGTGGACATTATAAGGTGCTAAGAAGGCGGGTCGAATTTAAAAAAAAACGAATGTAACACGAAATGGCGATGGCGTCGCGTAATTATGTTGTCAATTGATTTTTTTCGCCCCCCACCACCCCATCAGTGCTGAATAATTCTACTTTTTAGCGGGAAACGCATTAAGATACGCCGCGTGGTATTAATAAACTGGTTGTCTTGTTATAAAATAATTGCAGCGAGGACTCGAGCGTTTACGATAAGTGAATTTTAAACTGGCTTCGCATCTGCGGATCGCAATGTTAGTGTGATTACCACGCATAGGTTTGACGTTTTAAAAATATTTTATAGACTCGATGTGTATATAAACATAAAAAGCATGTGACGTGTTTAACAAGTAATTTTGGTACGGTTATGTTCGTTTTTTCAATGTTGAAGGAATGTGTTTTGATTTCAACCACAACTACAAGTATTTTCTGCGATGTGTTTGTGCGAAATTGTAAAAACGTTACCATCGTTCCTTATTCGCAAATATTGGATTTCATTGGCAAAGGTTTTTAAATTATTTACATCCTAAGTTAGTTTTATTTTTTCAATAATTGTCATTTATAATTTACATATTTTAAATAATTGTTTCTCTTTTTATTTTTGTTGTTCCTTACATTAATTTATTCAAGTACGATATTCCACTTTAAACTAAACTACAGTTGTTGTAATTCTCAATTCTATTCGATTAACAATTGATTAATATTTAACTATAACTATATACAGTTATGTCATATGTCAAAATAGATACAATAATAACAGTTAAATTGCATTAAATGAACCGTTAAGTCTAAAGACATCAAAATGACATATTACGCGAAAGTTTCTTTGGAGGTATTTGACGGCGTTCCAATATAATTAAATTGAATTAAAATATCCATAAAGAAAGACAGTCCTTATAATTGACAAGATATGTTGATGAATAAAAAAATATTCTTTAATTTTAAATATAATGTTGTAGAAATTAAAAACGCATTCATTTATTATAAAACATAACCAAACATTTTTGACGTTATATTTTTTCTTTATTTAATATATTCAATGTTTTAACTACAGAGCCACGGCATTCTTTTTTTTAACATGGTAATTATTAAAAAAAGTTGTTCCTGCTCGAGCCTAATCAAATATGTAAAAACAGAAAAAAAAGAATGAAATAGCCGGCCGAAGGAAAACCTTTACGATGCCTTTTATAGACCTCCTAATTCCAATCGAATTAATTAAGGGCACTGTCGTAAAGGCGGAGAGAGAAATAAAAGTTATACGTGATTTTTGAAACGCCGTTTTTGTTACAACGAAATAGAGATTAAACAATACCATGAACTTGTGCCTCGAGATTGCAGGTTCGAATCAGGTTTATTTCACTTTCGTGATACTCCGATGCGTTTTGGGTCATCAAAAGCTAGGTGTAATGTGGACATCCTACCCCTACTTGGGTTGGGTGGAAATGCGAAAAACCTTTATTATAGTTTATTGTCGACAAATATCTGATTGTAAGAGCGGAAAGAAAACAATTTCGATAATCGTATTAGTAATACTTATTATATCGGCATATCCTAGTATCAACATAGTTATTATATCATATTTAAATCTATATACGAATGCCATTTTGATGACCGTTTGACGCAGATGCGAAGTTATTGGCTTCGGCGTCGCAGGTCGTGGGTTCGATTCCCACCCGGGGTAAATATTTGTACGAACCTCAAATATTTGTTTCGGATCTGGGCGTTTGTCCGCGTGAAATTTATGTATGTAAAAACCCCCTTATAACACAAGATATTTCTATCTTACAATAGGGGCAACTTTTTTTTTTTTAATTTTTTAAAAAATTATTTGAGTAATGCAACTATTCCTTACTTGAGCATCAATTAAATGAAAATAATCTGATAGTACATAATTAACTTTTTCGATCAAAAGACTTTGACCTTGGTTTCACATCTACAAAAGAACAGATAACAGTAATAAAAAAAATACTCATAACTTTAGCCTGGATTTGCAACCTACTGCGATATCTTCATCTATATTTATCTCGTTAATAAGAACCATTAGAACATTCAACTAATTATCGCTTCAAAGAAATGCTCACGTTTGAAGAATAATAAATAAAAAAATAAAATTAAAAATAATTCAAACTAAAGGAGGTGTTCGAATAGACTTTTTACCACTTTATCCACGCGACTAACGTACCAATGCGAAACACTTAGGACGTGATCCAGTGTTTTTACACGCATAAATATATCGAAATCACCAAAACGACCAAACCGGGCGCCGGGCAGGCCGAAAATGATTAAAAAAAAAGCGCAACCGGGGGCCTTTGCTGTCTGTGGCCGGCCGACAGATAAAATTAAATTATTGCGACGGATTTATAATGCGCCGTTCGCCTACAAATTTATGGATGCGCCCGATATGCAAACATCAAAAGAGGATAGCACGGTTTTGAATAACAAAACGCCAGCTGTTCAGGGTGAGGTGACAACAGCCATTATACTTGCTAAAGCACTCCTCTACCAATGTTACAACGTTTAAAATTCCGCCGACTTTTTTTTACCGTCGGTCCGTAGGCGTACAGCGCGCCGCACTGGCCGCAATATAAATAATAATAATAAAATAAAAAAAGACTTCTTAGACAGAAAATTTCACCACAGATTATTATTACTATTTTTTTAATTTTAGACATATAACAAATTTGCTTTTCTTTTGTTGTATAAATAACCAATTCGTAGCTTAAGGAACTACTTTTAAATTCATCAATCGACAGAATTGCGAACCATAAAATGTTTTTTCTTTACAAAGCGAAATCAATAGAATACGGACGCGGACGACTGTAATGGAATTTATTGTTTGATTTAAAAAAAAAACAATTTCGGTCACAGAGCAGCAATACATCGTTGAGTTTGTCCATCATTTCACAAAGTGTAATGAAAACGGACACGCAATGAATAGAGTAATTGATAAATAACAATAAACACAATCGCATCGGTTCCGCTTATACGCGGCAAGATTGCCCCACAGCGTGATCAAATCATGTATTTATTAAAAGATTTCGTAGCTTAGTTTTTTGTATAATACGTTCTAGGGTAATTTTTTTTTTCAACAAAAATGTCAACTTTTCGGGACAGTAGTAGACAAAAATATTTTTTTTTTCGACAAAAACACTTAATTGTTATTAATAATTTACTAATTATTAAACACTTTACTTATAATTATTATAAGATATAAAAGAAATTCATTTATTTCTAGCGTTTTTTTTATATTTTTTTCATTATTTCTTTGTAAGATGACGGAATAAAGCATTAACTTTGTAAATATCACCATAATGGTTGTGAACATTATGAATATGTGTTTTTATTTTTGTCTTAATTTCAAAAAATGTATGCTTTCAGTTGTGAGGCTTATTTCAGTGTTTATGCCATTTTGTCAGTTAATTTAAATATATTTAATTTAATTACTTTAAATCATATATCATTCATTTATTTGCCGCAGTCTTAAAAAAATAACAAACTCTGTTAAGTTAGATGAGTTGTTCATAATTCTAATTAGATTTGATTTCTCATATCTAACAAAACAAATCTAACATGAATAAGTTCAATCACATTTGGACAATATATTATATAATTTTACTTTATCAAATAGAAATAAACATAATTTCAAAATATGTATCAATACAACCTGAAACTATCATTAAAGGCAGATGCAATGCGATCAGTGGCGGTACTACCATAAAAGGTACGGTACTACATACGGCTTGTATGGTAGTACCGCCACTGAATGTGATAATCGAACTTACGCTTATAATGACTGACCATATCAAATCTTGACATAGCTTAGACCAATACACTTTTATGTAACTCTCCGTAAGTGAGGGATTAAGCCATCGACGCAAATTGCATCGTTACATTTGCATTCGGGCTGAATTCTCATTGTCTATCCAATTATTATTTAAATTAATTATCTATATAAGTATATATTTAAAAATATACATAAGTAGTAATAATAAGTATGTATATCAGTTGTCTGATAACCATAGTACAGGCTCTGCCTAGTTTGGAATCAGATGGCGGTGCGTGAGATGTCCCATCATATTATTATTATTATATCATATTGCACCTTCACATATCTCGTGATATTCTTAGGTCGTATATAAAAACGAATCAGCCAATAGGAAACTGAAAAAAAAAACCAAATGGAAACGTTCTAATATAACAAAAGTGTTAACTGGTCGTTATTTACGTAAAACGTTTCTTAATAGAACAACCTCGTCAAATTAACGCGGAGCATTCCGCTGATAACGCAATTATAACCTGAAAACCTCATTTTTTCGCAAACAACGCTCGCTAAACGCGTTTAAACTGTTATAATTGATGAATAATCGACACTAACGATTGTTCGTTTCCCGTCCCGTATCCTGATACACGCCCTTTTTTCTTGGCGTGGCTGTAAGGGCAACGCACTTAGAAGGCCGCTTTTAATGCTAACGATTTAACTAACCGCGTTAGGTGCGCGATACGCCTCAGTGGTCATAACGACCACCTTGGCTTTGATGGCCTATTGGATAGATCTTCGGTCTCACAATCTAGTTTATCAGTTCGAATTGCCGTTTTGTTTTGTCAGAGGCAAAAGTTCAGTTAGTTCCTCTCGTGATATACGCGGGCACTTATAAACGCCCTGTATCAAAAGTAAAAAAAAAAGTCAAAAATTCTTTATTCAAAATTGGATTGGTTTACAATCACTTTTTGACTTCCAATGATTCTACTACCTACTACCTATCTATGACACAATAGCTTGATTACACGATTCCTATTCGTATGTTGCATCGGGGTGACTCTACATGTGACCAACATTCCACAGCATTAATTTAGTTCTTCAAAAACTTACATAAAGTGAGGAAACAAACAAATCGTGCCACCCGACGGCAAGCAATACGCCCACCCCCCATTACAACCTAGGATAATAATAATAACATCATGGGACATCTCACACATTGCCATCTGATCCCAAACTAGGCAGAGCCTGTACCATGCTAATCAGACAACTGATATACATACTTATATACTTTAAACTATATTATATTTATATAGATAATTAACACCCAGACGCAGAACAAATGCCTATGCTCATCGCAGAGACATTTTATCCTAGGTAGGAATCGAACCCACGACCTTTGGCTTTGCAGTCAGGAGTACTAACCACTGCACCAACGGACCAGTCGAAGGTTTACATAGAACTGCTTTGAGCACATCACCGAGCGATCTAAGATGTGTCCTCTCTATTCCCGGTAATTACGCTGGCCCTTCAGACCGGAACGCTTCGACGCAACCATCCCAGACGGCAGCAGACTCCACTTCTATCACTTAAAACTTCTCCACTACAGTCACCAATACAAGTCACGATTAGGCAATGTCCTACGGCTTATTGCAATTCAATAAAGTCCAAGGTACGTATAATTCGTACTCGTTCCACTACTCGCGTTACCGAAAATGGTATGTCGTGTCGGGTTACAGGTCCGTTTGTAACAAAACCCCGTCGCTGGCTTAATTTCTGTCGCCGGTAAATGTTTTCTAGTTTTTATTTAAAAATAAAATATACCATAAATACTAGCCTTTTTGAAATTGAAAACAGACAATTTGTACCACTAGGTACACTCTATCTTTTAAACAATACTTATTATATTCAAATCTATCCGCTCTTGTTGCAGCCCTTGATTTAGTTGCATGAATTAACTTATAAATTAATATCGGCTAAACACGAAAGAAGTAGGACTTGGCTGCCATCTTAACTGACGGCAAATTTACCGCACACAGTAAAGATAATTTAAATTATGAATTTCGATAATTCTGAATTAACTGGCTAACCTTTGAAATAATTTTGTACCCATAATAATTTCTTATTATGGGTACAAAAATACATTTTATATCTAATTTTAAAAATAAAAGTCATTATCGTTATAAATAAAACATCATGTAGTTTAAGCATAAACTATTTGTGAGACTACCGTATTGAGGACAGCACAACAAACCCATGCTCAAGCGATTTAGTTAGTTATTACTTGCCAACTAACTATCGACTTTCTGAACAATAACTGACTAACAACAATCTTTACGGATAGGGTTTAAGAAAGAGTCATATCCGCACACCAATAAGCCTCACCAAGAACTAGATAACTTTAGCTGTCACTGTTTATAATTAATAATAATAATAATTACTTTTGCCAAAAACACAATGTAAAGAGAAGAAACAAGCACGTGTGATGTGAGAATGTGAAAAGAAAACATTTATAAAGGTTATAGATATATGTCACCTTTAGGCAACGGGTAATGCTACATATAATAACTGAATGAGATAAAACTGGACTTACCGGAGCTAGGTCGGTCACTGTATCTTGTGCAATAGACCCATGCCGGCCAAAGAGTTGAGTTGCCTGATGATGGGTTGGCATCCGCGCTGCCGCAGGTGGACGGCGCCCCGCTGGAGGTGGATGAGACCATCGAGCTCGCGGAATCAGGCCTTTTCGGGGCTTCCGGCACCTTTGTCTGAGACACTGGCTCTCCGATTTGAGACACTGCTTGTCTCAATCCTCCCAAGGGAGGCAGGACGGACTCACTGGGCTCTTTGGCTTTCAAGTAGTCAAAGCTGTACCCATTTGGGCCCAGCTCGCTTCTCGATAGGTACGGCTTGTACAACATGCTGCGGTTGGGGCCGACCAATTTGGGACCCTCGATCTTGTTCGTCCTCCGTATGGCGCTCAAGCCGAACTCAGGTCGCAGGATATTGGTGATGGAGAAGGCGACGGGCGGCGGCTGCTGCCTACCCCTTTCCGCGATCACAGGCTTGATGTCCGGCGTCTCCGCCCTGAAGTACTCCTGGTAGTCGCCCGGGCGTTCGGGACTCGGCGGGGGAGAGCTCGGCTGCACCTTGACCAGGGTCATGTTGGGCGCGGTCCGTTCGTATCGGGCGTCGATGGTCGTGCAGGTGTACTGGCTCGGCCGGTAGCCAGGGTTGTCTGCCGCCGGGCCGGGGCTGTTCGCCTGGCTCGGGCTGCAGCGGTCTTCGAACGCCATGCCGATAAACTCTCGTGACTATAGTTCTTTAAGACAAAACGCGCACCGCCCGTCTATACGGATGCACAATGCAACGGCATCGATCGGAACGTTCGTACTTTGTTGTTGCGCGTTCCCCGTTCGAATCGGTGACGCCTTCGCTGTGTTCGGAGGGTCAACTGTTTTGCGACATCGTCGTCGACAGCACGCTGGGGCTGGTGATCGCTGACGTCCAGACGGATTGAGACGTCGGCGCGTCTGCGACACTGACGTGTGACTGCGCTCGCGGCGGCGGCGGCGCGGCGACTGCGCCCCGCACGCACCGAGGGACACGCCCTCGGGCAAACAAGCTTTCCACCCTGCCCCGGCCGGAGGCGAGCGACCGACGCCCTCCATCCGATATCCCTCTCGCACCCACGCGGCCCACATAGGCGGGAAAGGGACGACGCACCGCGACTGCCTCAAACCAATTGTGTATTTAGCGGCGGAGATTTGTAATTCAGTTGTAAATTGCCACTATGGCTCTTTCGCGGGGCCCCGTAATGTATCAATAATGCTGCGCGCCGCTTTTGTGCCCGGCCCGCGCGGCTCGCTGCGGAATTTCAATTAAACTTTGACAGAATTATTATATTGATAGACAGGCCGCCATCTTGATGAATTATTGAACGGGCGCGATCGGAAACTTGAATTATTTTTTTTTTCAGTCGCAAACGACGCCACGACTTCGGCTTCTATAACGGCGGTGTAATTAAGTTGTATATTACGCTCGTTAAATTGCTAAAGATAGGTGGTGTGCGGTTCGGCGATTTTTGACGCGTCGCGTAATTGTCGGCGTGTTGTGTTCACGCGTCGAAATTAAATACAATTGGTCGTGCCGAGGTGACTAATTGTATGTCTTGTCATATATTACCATTTTTATCGGAGTGCGCTATCGGAAAGTCTCTGCTCATTTCGACTTTATTGATCGACCTTATTTCGATTTTCGGTTGTCTACTTATCGAAAAATGCTTTCTAAGGTAGACAAATGTATTCAGCCGAATTTTTTTTTAATTTCCTTATTTAAAATACAGTAAAATTTTAAGAACTATACTTAATATGATATTACGAAAACATTTCTATTTGACAATTGATTCTTTTTATTTAAATGTTATGTTACTCATGTTAAATAAATCTAATAGCTTGGTTCAAAACGTTGAAGCTTAATTATGAATAGAACAGAGTGGTTATTTTTAACTCATAGATCGAAGAGTTGTAGATGTTGTAATTTCATACATTGTAAATAAACTATCACGCTTTATTCAGCTTTCGATTGACAGATTGACAGTTGAAAAGGACAACTGATATGAAAGAGGCAAGATGTTTACGTCCCACAGAATTGCTACAAGATCTACAAATTTTATCAAAGCAAAATTGTGACATCCTATACTTTTAAAAATATATCTTTCAGAATCTGCTTAAGATTTCCACTGCAGATAACGTACTGAAGAGATGTGACAAAATACGTTTTTTTTTAATGAAGTAGGAGGCAAATGACCAAGCGGCTCACCTGGTGGTAAGCTCTCACCGCTGCCCGTAGACATTTGCAACATCAAAGACCTTGTAACCCTTGGGAAAGGGGTAGGATAGATGTCATCGGTGCTGAAATCGGGATTTGAATTCTTTGCTATCTATCAGTGACGGTACTATCATACAAGTCCAAAAGCCCGGCGTGCCCTACTAAGGAGTAAAATTTATATACCGCAACGCTCAAATTTAAAAATAAATTATTCGGGAATTATGTACTAATTAAGATTAATAAGTTTTACTCCTTAGTACGGCAAGCCAGACTTTTGGGCTTGTATGGTAGTACCGCCACTGCTATCTATATTTGTAGAGAAGGTCAATCCATCTGTATAAGTTGAAT
>DWHO01005082.1:0-10562 GCA_018247575.1 Eurytides lysithous rurik | reverse complement strand
CCGCGCGCCCCTTGCTCTCACGGTTTTGGAGAAATCAAGTGTTGCTATTTGCAAAAATTTTTGGCCCACCCTGTAAAATAATACAAGACTGAACTTGTTCAAAATATTATTGCATTAAACTTCTTTTTATTGTATTGAAATACGAAAATATCAAATACATCAGTAATTGATGCTGATTCTGCATATCGCTGTAATAGATGCTTTTACCTTACATCAATATTTTTTCACTGCTTATAAAAATGTAGCCAATGCTTACACCTTGTTCTATTACACAAAATGGTACTATGGCAAGCTACCGCTAATGTGATATTTTGATACTTACAGTTACCGCTGTTGGTTTTACTTAATCCATTAAAATCAATTAAAACCATTTCACGATCTAAAGTATTGACTTACTAAATGCAGGTAAGCAAATCTGATACTAAAATAATACGTTACTTTTAATGTACCAAGCAAAAGGCAAACATGGTTCTTCCAAAAATAACAGACTCGGAGACAGGGAAATGTTTAAACGCCCTCATTTTGAGTTCAATCTTCTTCTTTTTTTTTTCTATAAATTTCTTTTTTTTTCCAAATGTTAAGGGGTATTTGATCTATGTGTAATGCAAATGTTAACTTGCCACTCGTCACAAGATGGCGCCTCGCAACCTGAAGTCCTGAACTTATATCATTGTTTTTAATATTGTTTACTATGAAATTTTTTTGCCTCCTTGAATTTATATTTGTATTAGGCAACGGAATGGAAACGTTTTCAAAACTTGTTTTTATTTATATGCAAATTTAATGATTTCCACCGTTATTCACTATTATATTTTTCAATTCTTACTATTAGTTCACAGTTTCTCTATGTATATATATTATATATATTAAAGTCTCGTTCAAATTTTCAATCGCTAATAAAGTACTTTTTATTCTTATTATACCATTTTTAAATTGCCTATTGAAACGCATCATTGTGAAAAAACGTTTCAAGATAAAAATGTACAATAGAAACCATGAATCCTTTTTTATTCTCTATTGAAGTTACATATAAAAAAAGGTTATTAAAATAATAATCTAGCAAATTATTAATAAAACATTAATCTAACTGTCAATATACATTTTCTACTAGATTTATAGGAGTTCCTTGTTGAATGTTCGAAATTCAAGATCAATGAACATTATATGGAGCTGACCTTGCAAAAAACCCATGGTAATAACAAGAAAATTGCCAAACAAGGTCGACAATTTGTGAAGATATTGCGCTAGATGCATACAAAAAAAAATCAGACACATTGATAATCCTCTGCCTTTTTGAATTGTTGTCAATTAATTACACAGAATTAAGTTTTTTTGGTTCTGTTGTTAAAAAGCCATGAATGAACCTTAATTGCGCGATTCTTTTGCATCCATATATTTAATTTCATATTACTTTCATAACCTGCTTTACTTTCAAAGGAGAGCGCGTAAATCAGCTGTTGTATTTATACGCCAGGAGGGAGGGAGAGCAAAGGAAGCGTTTGTCAACACGGGCGATTAGTTTGCTGTGATCGCGGACGACGTCACCTGGCGGTCGCGTGCGTCATATTTGAACACGGCGGGCTATTATTACTATGACATTATTCCATCAACTCGCCGATGCTCACGCTGGCCACTATAAAAAGCCAATATAAACCTAAACGTCGTCGAGATCGCCCGCATTATCTCGTGATTATCGCGTGTCAAAACATCGCCACGCTCGCGATACTTCGCATGTAATCTGATAAACGATGTACGCTGCACGCTTCGCGCTTTTACGCCTGTCCTTTACGCGCACACGCGATCCGCAGCGCGCTCTCTCTCCACGGGTCGTCCGTTTCATTCATGCGCGCTACACCTCGACGGGTGCGCTGTTTACAGACACAAACAAACTGTGCACTGCAAACCGCTTAGCTTTAAGTACGGACCGTGAAAGTGATATTGTCAAATTTATCCGTCCCTCTCTAAAAGCCGAAGTGCGACTCTCTCGGTCCTCGCTAGATGGCGCTAGCGGTACCGTTCAGTAGCCCGTTTGAGCTAAATGTCACAATAAATTCGGGTGCGACGTTGCCGGACTTCGCCACCCGTTGCGGTGGCGGGCGGTAGTCTATAAATCGGAAAGTTTACTGCAGTGTTCGCGGGGACGTTTATGTCCAGGTGCTAAAGGTTATATTGCTTCGTTCCAACGGCATATGTTAGTTGGGGCACGCGTGAGAGCGTCACGTAAACGTAACGAGCGTGATACACACACGTACGAGAGCTGTCAGTAGCTAATGCGAGCGATGCGCTGTGATCGCTTATTGTGGCGGTACGCGCCCGCGCGGTTTATACCGTTTAATTCAATTTAGTAATTGATACGTTTGCCGCTTGGCTTTGTCCTCTTCGTAATCAATGTTGAACAATTAAAAATTACAACTGAAATTGTCGTTAGTGTTACGTAATTTTAAATATTATAAATATATTGATTTTATTAAGCATATGACTTTTTTCATTTTTATTATTAATTATAACAAAAATATCCATTGAATTAATTTACGCGAGCGTTGTATTCATTATTTAACTGTATTTGATCCAAAAAAAGTTATTCTCCAAAAATAGAATAAAAGTTATTAAACTGAAAAAATAAATTTTAAAATTCTCTCTCTTGTTAGTGATAAAGTTTAAATATTTATTAAAACAAAATATTACACTAAATTGATACATTTTGATATTACGAATCCCACACGCAAATGCAGAATTAAGTAGTGTAAAAATAAACCTAAGAAATCTAAGCTAATCTCCAGTAAACAAAACTCGAATCCGAATAAGACTAAAATTGTAAAACTGACAACTCCCTAAACATGGTAATTCACGCTCCGCATTCTTCGATACTCCGCTTAAACCGTTGCGGCTCACACACTGTTACAAAACACATTCTTATTACCTTAATACTTGAAGATTGCCAATCAAGCGTATGCTTTCTGTTTACGTGATAAAATTCAATTTCGTCTGAGGGGTGGATAAGTCGTTTTGTAACGGAACGCCATCGCACACAGGCAATATGCATGAGCGCGGCAGTAGACGTGTTGTGTACAATATGACGTGCTCGTATTGTATCTACTATTATAAATGAAATGTGTAGCTTTCACGAGGAGCACACAGGCGTGGAAACGTTTCGTCAGTCACGCCACATAGCATTTTGAGTCTAATTTCTTATGGAACAGAATGTATTTTCAGGATTTTGTGACAAATTGAGCTTACGCTCCTTTAGCTCGAGGTGTCGTGTGCCGTTGGTAAACGCGTGACCTGTTATTGTGTGTATTAGGTTACTTTAATCACAATTTGGAGTGGGCCGCGCTATGGCTTTCGACCTAGCAACAACGATAAATTGAATTGTTATAATGCTGCCTATTTAATTTGCTTACGACTGAGCGGCGGTTTAGTCGGCTTGAGCCGTATTATCATTCGGTGATAATATTTATTTGGTATGCTAACAAATCTTGTTATTGATTCCGCAATTGTATTGCCGCATGCTTGTTCATTTCGTAACAGTTAAAATATTTCCGATATCATTTTTCTATGGATATCATCTCTATCATATGGAGGTATATTCGGGAGCACCGTGTATTAATAAGTTAAGTTTTTAAAATAAATGGGTTTTAATACAATATTTAATTTATTGGAAAGCGAGAATATATAGTTAAAAGCTAAATTAAAGGAGAAGGAGCGGGAGGGAGTGAGGAGGAGAGGGGCAGAGGAAGGGAGCGGAAAGAGAAGGAGGAAGGGGAAAGAGAAGGAGGAAGGGGAGGGATGCGAGGGAGGAGGGTGGATCACCGGCCATCTCACTTATTCTGTGAGATGTTCTGTGAGGTCGTGTTTCGAGTAGGCCCATTCAGCAGCTGGAACAGCTGCGTGGCTCTACCACCGTAAAAGTACATAATGTATATTGTACATCATACTGTATATTTATTTATGAGAGAAGTTAGCAATCCTACAAGCGATTTACACGTTAGCAAGGTTCGATTTAATATTATTTGTTAAAAATTTCGCACCTGCACTGCATGCCCGATTCGCAGCGGTTTCTCACAGGGCTGAATTCAAAAAAATTCTTTTTTTGTAGATTTTACATGTTTTAGAAAAAAATAATAATCGCCAGTTGTTTTACCGTCAAACAGTAATGCGTAAGCACTATACTAGGGTTTTAAGAGCAGTGTGGCTAGAGGTGTAACCAAAGAACAGGGCTAAGCAAGGTCAAAGTATTATTGTGTTGCTAATTGCAGGCCATGACTTTTTTTACGGAGTGAGTAGCCAAAAAGAAAAAACCGCTGGCCGTGAACATTTCCACCGTCGATTTTGCAAATGAGTTGCCGGTCTTAAAGGGAAGACATTTTTCAGGCCACCTCACTTACCAATCGAAACGCGGAAGCACAAACACTACAGCAATTTTCTGAGAGGTACTTCCCCTACTCATGCCGGACTCTTCAGCAGCAGTTGCGTGGTCGCTGTTAAAACGACGTTTGATTTGCTTGTCTTGAACTCCTTAAGAAGATATGAAATACGAAATTATTTAGAGGGCGCGCGACGCTCTCAAACACTCTGTGTCCCGCAGTGGGACATACATATAAAGGCTTAATTAGTTGACACGTCACATTCACTGTGAGTCTGTTTTTATTACTGCGATAGTATATTCTATCTATTCATATATCTAAGAAATATCTTTATTGTTTCTTAGATATTAAGTTTCCACACAATATTTCCGAGTCCCATTTTAGAACTCGGATTGTTCGAGAGTATTGGATTAAAGCGAGTGCCCAGCCATACTGCTTTCACAGTTCCTTGTTCTAACTTAATAATACCATCATAGAGGTGCCTTAGGTGTCGGATAGAGCAAGCTGCAAGTGGTACCATAAGTCGACCACTGAGTTCCGCAGGCCAAAGCAACTCTAGCGGTCCTATATGCACGGCGTCTTTGGCGAAACTAACATACGTTATTAACTGACCTACGCAGCTCCTGCGTGGCATGGACTGGCCTCCACCTGGCAGAAGCGTAGACTCTTGAAGAATTTTGTCCTTCGAGTAATTTAGTAGATGGGCGTGGAATGACGTTATCGCCCGTAATTTTTGAGTGGAGCCAGTCCATAAGTTCGTCTGGCGCGTCGATTAACCTATCCAGCGATAACGGATCTCTCCGCCTGAAGCTCCTCTCCACATGGCTTCAGCTGATGGTGATGTTCTAAACATATATTATTGATATTCTTACAGTAATGATGTATTTTATTATTTCTGTCATCTTATTCGTACAAATATAAAAATGAGAGGTGGAAGGGCCTCATTTATGAAATAGCCTAGGGCCTCTTTTAATCTAAATCCGGCCTTCAAGGCCGTGAAGCACTTCTGAAGGGTTCTATGATCGTGGTGTCCCGTGTGATCATGGTTTATGTAGCGTTTGAAATGTAGGGAATTTAAAATACAAAAAAAAACGCGATTAAATAACTCATTATGCTGAACATTATCTTTAGGAGAGTAAGCGCACATTGTTCTATTAACGTCAGTCCCAAGTGAGCCCACTGTTCGTATAACACTTACATTAAAAAAAAGGGATTTTCTATCACTAAAGGCGTAGAAGCGATTACAGGCTTCAGTAGTATCGTGTATCAAATTTATCGCGCGCAATTGTAATTGAATTCTTTTTACGTAAGCTACCGGCCGCAATTAATGTATACGTTAAGTCATCTGTGAAACTGTTCATGCATTTTCATATAAGCGTTCGTTAACGCCAGCCGCTAACGCCAACAGTGGTTGTCGCCATTCGTGAACTCAGGGGTATCGATGCAGCGACCTCTGGAGGGAGGGGGGTTGAAGAGTACATTTAGACTAATATTAAAAAGATTATTAAGGTTCCTCATGACTTTTGTAAGGTTGATACACATGGTGATACTTTAAAAGTAAATAAAAGTGTTGTTAGGTTTTTCAAAGTCGGTTTTTTATATTCTAGTCAGTGATAAAAGAGGCCGAGCAAGTGATTGGCCTGATTGTAAGTGGAGGCCGTCATTTATGGAGAGCTTCCATTATAAAGATGTTACTGGCGTGCTACCGACCACTAGAGCTTTCGTTCATGCTTTGTAGTTTTCACGCTGTGCTTGCAGAAATAGCTGTTAAGTAAATATTTTTTTATTCTACCTATCTAGTGTTTTTTACTCGCAGTTATTGAACGCTTTCGTGGAGCCGCATCTTTGCCAGTCATGACTGAAATCAGTAATTACAAATCATCACTATGTTTAGGTTGGAAGGGAAATGGTTCCAAAGAAATTTCTTGATGTAGAAATTCAACATAGTTTATCTTAGGACGAGGAAACCTATGCAGTTATGGGTAAACGTGTAGTTCACCATCATGTACCTGTTTTACTCACTTAAGTTGCATTTACCGAGTAAGTGCAACTGTGTTAATCCATCATATCATTATGTTGACATAAAGTTCGATTTAAATTCTAATAATCATAAATCTCAATCTAATATCAATTTAATTTTTCCCATTTCTTTTATCGCCTCAGTTTGGGTCCCATACATTATATGACTATCACTAAATCTATACGTAAAGAAAAAAATATTCTTAAAACTCTTATGAGCCTCTATACCAGTCTGTCCCGTGACTAAGAAAGCTGTAAAATATTATTAACGTAGGAAATTTAAATGCTAACCCTAAAATTGCTTTATTTTCTAAATACTGATAAATTGCTAATTTATCAGCTGTTTCATTAAAAAATAGATACATTGCAAAAAGTTTTTGAAAAACTATTCAAAATATTAAATTTATTGAGCGCGTTCTAATAATTGCTTATCTCGGAATTGAAAAAGTCCCCTATTTATCAAGTGACAACAGTAAAAGGTGAAATATTAGTACATTGTTTAAAGACAGCCGCATTATTGTATGGCGAAGACCACGGGCGGCGGTCAAGTAAATTAGAGAGCGACCAGACTATAACTACGAGTAAGAGTTGAATTTGCGCTAGCGAAAGATTATTGTGGATGTGCAAATCTAAAAAAAGTAGTTACTGCTGCAATTATCACGGTAAAAATAAGCTGACATTATAATGCCGTATTATATAATATATATAACTACTTCATAAATACCATCTCGATTTATCTGTTGGCTATAAAACAAAACATATATATATATATATATATATAAGTTAAACTTAACTTAGCGATTGCCAAGGAGATGGGATTTAATGGAAAGTGAATAATAGCATTATGTTTATTTTATGAAAGAAGTTAACAAGGGTTTAACTGGTTTATCTGGTTGCCCATAGGACCACTACTTTGGTTGTAATTTCGTTGCTCTTAAGCCCTCTACTTTGGTTGACCAGACGATAGACATAACGTATAGATGTAATATAATGCATCTCATTATCATAATTATTTCAAAGTTACTCTTCCATAGGGTTTCCATTTAATTTAACAGTTGTTTGTTCATATTCTCCTAGAAATCATATTTGAAAATTATATATTTTTATACAAGTATTACTAATTTGTTTCTGAAAGTTCATTTCAAAATAAAGGATAATTGATTATCTTCCTCGTATCCTTAAAATATAACTTTCGTTAAAACACCATACAGACTAAAGAAAACCCCGTGACTCACGCGAACTCATTTCGGTTTGACTCACGCGCAATCCGGAACTTGAAATTTTTAAAGCAATATTCACTTAGAGCGGACGTTAGGAGGAAATTGGATACGCGTAGTACTTCACACTCAATTTAATGATGGAAGTCATGTTAACAAACGCTGTTTTGTGTGGTGATGTTCTAAAAGCTATTCCAAGTATTTTTTTTAGAAAGCTTATTTTTTTTCTTGTAAGAGTAATTTTATGTAATAAATGGTGTTCAAAGTTTAAGAAAATATGATATTTAGGTTCATCACAGTTATTCGTAGAGCTTTCTGGTATGTTCTTATAACAGATTTTTAGTTGTTATTGGTTTTTAGCAAGTGTAGTTCTGTAGGTTACAACTTCATGTCCTCATGTTACAAATAGAAAAATAAATTAACTCTTTAGCATAATAGCAATCTTGTATCTGCTACTGATTATACCAACAAAGATTATTCAGTCTTTGTTGGTATAATCAGTAGAAGAAGTATTCAGTCTTTGTCTTTCAGTTCAGGTCCTGTAACTGTGCCAGCCGTCGCCAAGGTTATCCTAGGTTAAAATCTAACCACTCTGACGGCTTGCCTTGTCGTGGCGGGGGGACTCTAGTCACCGTGGCCTGATGGCCACGGAAAAGCCAAGGAGAACCTAGACACGTCCAGCCCGTGGAATAGGGATGCCCAGAGGGGCGCTCCGAGTGAAGCCCACATTGGATGCGGTTAAGAGAGGGGTCTGCGGGGGTTGAAAATTGTGTCACAGCTCCCTGTCCTCAGCAGAAGAAGTGGAGTCGCGGGGGAAGGGGAGAGTCGGTATTGCGTACTGTTCCTATTTTCCGCGACTAAGCGCTGTTGCGGCGTGGTGGGGCCGCGTGGGAGAGGAGTGTCGATATTATGATGTGCCGTTCTCTCTATCCTTCCCGGCCAATACATACTACGGAGCCTAAGACTAGGTTCACCACTGGGAGCTGGGAGGCTTGTCTCTTTTGTGCTCAGGCACAGAAGTGGCCGACCAATTCCTGGCACCAGCCAGCAGGGTCCAATGGCAACCTCAAAGGAGGCCTGGTAGGAAGGCGCGCTACATATTCCAACGCCCCTTGCCTAAAAAGACTGGAACAAGGGGTTTTCGCATCCGGAGGAGAGGTTGCTAGGATAGCCAACCAACGCTGACGGGGTCGCGGCAGTGTGCGAATGCCTTCCCCTTCCTATATATGCCTAGGTGGAAAATCGTGGGGGCTCAAGTGAGTGCGAGTCCGAAATAACCCATCCTTGCCCACGAGAGGGCGGGTATGCGCAGGCATTACCCCTCGTAAAGGAAAAAAGTTCGAATCTAAAAAAGACCTAGTTCCTCTTGTTATCAATAAAATTAAATCAAAAATTTACCGTAGATCAGAATTTTACTCTTCGATTTAAATTAGCATAGGCAAAGTAAACGTTATGAAACAACGGTATACTAATAAGAGAAGAAGAAATGTCGAGGCAATACTTTATTTTTTTGTCATTACGGTGCTTGTTTGAGGGAATTCTACTGAGTAGTCATCAAATTCAATTCTCTAAGTAGTTAGGTCGTCAATTTATTAAGTAGATTGGGATTATCCACAGCATTTAGCTGTTAGCCTGCACCAGGAATGCAGCTCCGCGACTGCAGTGATGCATATCGTCGTACGTACGGTGCGTCCCCCTCCCGCCCCCCCGCTACCAGTCGCTTCTTTGTTTTATACTTAATACATGTAGGCATTAATTTCGA
This sequence comes from Eurytides lysithous rurik, assembly GCA_018247575.1. Classification (NCBI taxonomy): domain Eukaryota; kingdom Metazoa; phylum Arthropoda; class Insecta; order Lepidoptera; family Papilionidae; genus Eurytides; species Eurytides lysithous. The sequence goes on along the minus strand of DWHO01005082.1, from coordinate 1,200 downwards.
GGTCTAAGCGCCGTGCTAAGTGGGATCTAGACTCATTGCTCTATGAAGTTGTGAATTATTAACTTGTGGCGAGATTTTTGTATGGAATACCTTCGCTGCTTTGGATGATTATATGAATGAGCTTAATGAAATTAAATTTTCTGAACGTTTTCGACACTTAACTGATTGATGACACTTGATCGATACGAAACGATAGTCTTCCTAAGCTTGTGAAAAATGTAGACATGCTTTAGTAAATTATTAGTCAGCAATGATGAAAAAATACTTTATTTGGCTTTTATGGAGTAAATTTACCAGACGAGCAAATTGTTTTCCTAATAGTAGGCGACACGCTTGCTTATTACAAACACATTGCCACACACATACCGGCTTAGTTATTTGCTCTTCAAATCGGAACGTAAACTGCTTGGTGCTAGCTATGTACAACTGGAAGCTTGTTAAGCTACATAACAATGGGGTACTACTAGAAGCGGACTCAGCAAAAGAGTTCTACCACTTAGTGAAATTGAAGATCTTTTTAATAATAAGGCTATTTTATCGTTAGTGCTTTTGATTTAGTACATTATTATTTTTTATTAATGACATTTATTAGGCAAAAGTCCCGTCCCACGAATTTTCACTAGGGAAACTGTAAGACACAGTATGAAAGATTTCAACGCGTTATTTTCGTAGCACCCAACATCTAAAAGGAAAAAGCTTTTAATTGCACTCCAAGTTTGGTATGAAGAAAGGAGTCGTAAGAAAGAAAAAAAAACTTCCTAAGGCTACTGCAGACCAGTTTTCGTAAAGCGTTTTAAATATTCACACGTTGACACATAATTGAGGTTTAGGAATAGCTTTTATTTCAACAACAACAGTTGTTATTTACACATTAACAACAAACTTTTATTCGATCAAAGTTTTTGAAGTTTTTGAAACAACAACTTTTTAGGTAGTTAGGTTTTTTTTTATCTTTCTCGTTTGAAATATTTTTGTGACCACTATTTTCTGATATATTATTAAAGTAAATATTATTTTACGAACTAACTGACGAGAAAACCGTGTGCATGTGCGTGAGATGGCAAGCGAGATGCTCTTCCGTAACACTAAAGTGTTCAGGACTTGGTTCTGCGACGCATTTCCGGAAAAATTTTAATACTTTCTTGAAACTCAGTGACAAACACGCGGTAAATACTAGAAATAAGAATAAGCTTGTAACAC
>DWHO01005081.1:0-10563 GCA_018247575.1 Eurytides lysithous rurik | reverse complement strand
AGATGTCAATAGTTTAACATCAGCAGGGTACGTGCTTGTTCGGCACTTTTTTATAAAAAAAGCGTACGGCCCTTAAAATTGACAAATTGCATTACAATTGAAGTTGAGTGTTAAAATGGTTAAAATAACTTTCCAACATCCTTCGATACTAAAAGCAAATGGAAACAAAAATTACAATTTCTTTAGCTATTTGTCAAAAAAATTAATCAGAAATTTAAATTGAACGAAAAGTGGACGATAATCTCAACACAATAAATGTATACGTGTTTATATTTAGGTTATTGGGTAAGTGCTGTCACTGCGTATAACGGCTAAACTGTTAACTGTGAATAACTCACTTAAAGGAGTTTAAGTTATAACTGTACATAGTTTAAATAGTAAGCAAATAAATGACCAATTGGGTTTTATTCAACGTATAAATCTGTCAGGAAAACAAGGAGCTTAAAAGACTACATGTAACAATTCAGTTTGCTTATTTATAAACTTTGCAATAAAAAAAAAACTGTAGTAAAAGGCCGAAGCAAATTGTTAAAAGTAATAGGAGTAACAATTTTTCATATCTTTGCAATTGCTTCATTATAATAAAGACAGTTTTAAAACAATTAATTATCTCGGATATTAGTAATTAACGTTTATGAAATAAATATAGCATGACGTAATTAGATGCCAATCGTTACCAACGATTTAGCTCACAAATTAAGAGTAATTTAATAATTCCATTGAGCTTATGAAGACCGATATCAGATCTCCGAAGACGTCATCCTGCTTGACATCATCTAGGCTTATTATTTCGTACATCCGGGTGTTGTCTGATCCTCAGTTACCTCTCTATAGAGACGTTGTATTTATAAACGAGATGATCACGATTACATACGCCGCCGTATTGTTAGCCGAGCACATTCAAATCCCGACAACATTTTTTTTTAATTTGCTTAAGTATTTTATATTAGCTTAAGTAATTATATATATGATGCCCTAATATAAAATATTTAAACTAGCAGTTATTGAATATCATTTGACTTTATTTTATTTTTATTACTTGTTTTTTGTTTTAAGAAAAAAGTAGCAGTAAGGGCAACGTTTAAGGTTGGTGTTAAAATAACGGTCGATATTAACTAATGATGTGTTTTGACTAATATTGTAGTTTCCATGTGAAGTTCTACATTGCCGTATTCTAGGCGACTACACGTAATTGTGATATTTCAAGGTGTAAGAAGAACCCTTCGTTTTTGCAATATACTAAAACAAATTATAAGTTTTGAACTTGTGACCTTAAATTGTCAATCGTCGAGTATGTTATTAACATAGAGCTTTCGAGTTTTTTTTATAAAGCGCTAACTTTATAAAAGAATTCAATAGCCAACGCTAATCTTCAACTCGCGAATAATGCACGATTTCGTTACAACATTAGACGCCAATTACGAAATTACTCGATTAGTTCGATTCGAATTCGATGAAGCGACCGCAAATTACATTCAAAGACACGAGATGACGAGAGGCGTTCATACGAATTTGATTGATTCCGTTGGAATCTTTAATTTTGCCTGATGAACGTTCGAATTTTTTACAAACCGACTGATGAGTCGTGCTCGGGCCCCGGGTTAGCTCATCCGACGGGCTCGGGTGGGTTTTTGTGAAGAATCGAGCGAGAAGGCCCCGCCGAACACGATTTCGTACGGATGACGGCATGCTCACGACGAGCTTATACGAAACCGCGCTTTTCACAACGAAATCCCCGAATCGTCAACATTGCGTTTACAAACATCGTGGAGGCCGCGCACCCTTGACACACAGCTCACAATACCCATTAATCGCCAATAACGAATCGTGTAAGAGCATTTCAACATTCGGATAAAGAATAAGTTTAAAAAAAAATAAACAAATAAACGAAAAGATCCTCGAATAAGCCGAATCTAAAAGCCAATTAGTGTCCAACATACTTAGAGATTATTACGGGATCTGTGTTTACCTTGGAGATGACGACGTACTTGTGTCGTCGTGTTCACGGTGTCCATTGAAGATTGTAATTTTTTTGTTGGGTTATTATTCATTCAAGCGCCGGGTGACGGCGACGCGGGCGCGATTGCGCTCTTTGCATTAGACATCAACGCTCAAGACGAGCGTTACAATCGTACCTGTTGATTCAGTGAAATTAAACTTCAATTAGTCATAATTGAACATGAGTTAGTAATAATTCTTACTGCTTCGTTGACATTGATGTTTTTTTTTCTGTGGAGTAGGCTGACAAATGAGCAGGCGGCTTGCCTGATGATAAGCGATCACCGCCGCCCGTGGACATTTTGCATTGCAACACAACTTGCAAATGCTTTGCTAGCCTTTAAAGGGGGAAATTTTCGAAGAGGAATGTGAAGTGAGAGGGAGGGATTATAGTAGAGGTGAAGGGAGCTGGAGAGAAGTGGAAGAGAGGGTTACAGGAGGAGGAAATAAAACGGGAGAAAGGGAGGGGTTGGAAGGGGATGGGCCACCGGCCGCCTCATACACCAAACGACACCCAGAAGCGAAAACACTTCCACTTAACGCCGACTTTTTGTGAGGTTATAGTACTTATTCGGTTCGGGCCGGCCCATTCAGCAGTGGGAACAGCTGCGGGGCTCTACCACCGTTAAAAACGCTTTTTGCTGTTTTTCTTTTCTACTAGTCTCCTTTGCAGAGTCCGTCTGGAACGGTACTATTGCAATACTAGTTTCTAAGTATATATTTTAAAATATATAAGTATGTATGTCAGTTCTCTGATGACCATAGTTCAGGCTCTGCCTGGTTTGGAATCAGATGGCAATGTGTGAGATGTCCCATGATATTATTGTTATTAACTCTGACCATATATACCGCTGATCAGTAATACGTAAGCAGTAGTGACTTTTGGTTTAAGGGCAATATTATCATCGTAATTACTGCGCGAACGGACAAGCTGCCACGCACAACTTGTTATAAAAACATCCAAATGGTTCTTTCAATTTATATTAATTCCGTTGCCAACAGAGTAATGATGATACGAGGAACGTATAAAGAACACTTTCCCATTTATAATATATATAAGGCGAGAGCGCCACAGCGATACCTATTAGGATTTTACATGCTCAGAGTTCGTCGTTTAATATTTTACTTTATTAAGTAATAATTATAAGATGTCAACTTCAAAAACCGGTAACCATTAAGCGATAATAGACTTTAATGCCGGAGTTCTGAACCGTTTTTCCAAACACCTCGGCAAGTAAACCGAACTTCGAGGTTCCAATATAAAGTAAGCTGACGAGTCCTTAACTGCCATTTGGTGAGATTGCTTTTCGTGGTCTGGGTTTATTAATAGTAATTTATGTAAAACTGAAAGAATTGTGTGCATCATGATAGAAGACTGCGTGAAATAATACGCGCTTGTGGGCTTTACTTTAAAGATCTGAGGTCTAACTGCCTTTCTGGACCGACAGTCTTTTAAATGTATCCATTATGGATATTCTGTAGTCATTACAGTATTGCGTTATATTTAGTTAATTGAGTAACGATCAACTTAAAGTATATATAACAAATAATACGTTTTAGTATGACACATGACAAGTTAATTCCTTCATTTATTCATATTGAAAAAATAACAAAATTATCTTGCGTTAATATAATCTCCAAGGCTGCGATATAAAGAATTTATATCTGCTACCAAAAAGATTAGAGATACATTTTTCTTTAAACATATTTAAGCGTATTAGAACGAAACGTTATCGTAAGTGACGAAGGTGAAACTAAATTAAAATTGGATTCCCGATAATTGCCATTAAATTTGACCGTATCCTAAATGGGTTAGCCGGGTCCTAAATAATGTTCGTTGGGTCAAAACCATCAAGGATGTGTCGGCCTGCAAGAAATAAATTATAATAATTTCAAAATACAGTCAGTTTATTACTGAAAAAATGAAATATATAAATGTTTTTTTTTAAGTTTTTAAATTTTCAACGAAATGTATATATAAGAAATTATATAAGAAATGAATATGTAATAATATTTAATATTAATTAATTATTTTTAAATTTTCAAAGAGGACACTGCATTTTTATTTGCAGCAGATAAAGACAGTTCCATTTTATGATAGAAAGCCTTTTTCTGTCATATGTGGTCAAATGTAAGTTAGTGTTTTGATGAGCAATTATTTAATTTTAACCAAAAAAATACCCAAAAGCTTCTTCGAAATTAACATATACTTTAAAAATAAAGCTTAGTTAATTTTTGTAAACTACTAAATAAACTTGATAATACTGTTGTTCTAAAATGGAACGAGAAAAAATGCCCGGATGTGTAGTAAAGTGAATCGTAAAAGTAAGATGCGACTACAATGACACATGAAAAAACTGAGGATTTGCAAGCTAATTACATAACGAAGGGATTATAATAAATTGCAAACGCTTTCGCTGATGACAAAATAGCTAATGCACTAGACGTGAGAACACGGCAATGACAAAGAACTGAACGTTCACTTTGGTTTACATGCCGCCATAAATTTTGTTTATTATAAATGTGATATAGGGGGAATCAAAGATATCATTTATTAGTTTCAAATGGTTCACCAGTCAAAATATGCAAATAACAGATGTTTAATGTATCACGTTCGCTTTTATAAGAGTATGTATTACAATAATGAATTTTTACTTTTATTATTTCAACAACTAACATTTTATAACATTTTCAGCCTTGGAAAATATACTGTACGTTGGTATAACAGTAGTTAGTTATTAATTTATTCACTCTTCAATTTTGTATTGCATGGACAAAAATTTCTTTTAATGACGTCAACTTCGAACAACTACAACTCATTAGATACTGTTTTATAGTAAAACATATTGTTTTACTTTTAATTATTAGGCATTTTTATTGCGAACTCTTCGAAATATTGGTCTAAAGGCGACCGATAGCATGTAGACTCGCCCAAGATACCCTTGAACCTAAGTGGCAGCTTGCGGCCGCATTGTCAATGACCCCGCGAACGGCCCGCTGCGCCTCGCCTTGCCGCCTCCTCGCATAGGCTCCTTCGCTAATTGTTATGTAACAGAGTGATTTCCTCCAAACGCTCGAATATTCCAAACGTTCGTGTTATAATAGCTCTTTTACCACGAGCGTACAAACATCCGTACGAATTAAAAAGCCCGTTAGGCGCTCGAATTCCAACCGCATCGCGGGCTTGCCGGTGCGACTCCATAATTTGTATTTAATTGGCATTAAACCTCTGCTCGCCTTAAATCGTCATAGTCAATGGACAATTCGAGATACGGTAGTGCGGTGACCCGTTGGCTCGCTGTGACCAAAAGTCCACTCCGCGCTGGCGATATTGGGGTGCACGGAACTGGTTTTGCGAACGCGAACACTGCTTCCTGGCAGCTCAGGAAGGGGGAGTCAGTGAACTGCACGCCGTTTGCTGTTCAGTAATTTTATGATAAAACAATCATTCGTTGCCTGATCGCATGCCTTCTTATCTGTTGATTGAATCTGAGTTGATTTGTCTTCGTAGTTTATTAGTCATATAGGTAGTTTTTATCGTTTATGATTTATATCTTTCAACGAATATAATAATTGATAGATTTTCTTGGGATATTTGAAGAAGCGGCTAATGAAATGTTACTGCTATTAATTTGGTTTTCCTTTCATCTGATATTTCATTCAATCCTATTTCGTAGGAGCAACATTGAAGATCATCAACATAACATTTTTAAACCAATCGAGCTTTGAGTATGATCGTTAAGTTTTAACATGTTGGCTTTATATTCTAAAAATAGATGGATGTGTCAGTTGCGTGTTTCAATAAGGCTTACATTGTCGAATTCGTGAATCAGCACAAAGTGGCAACGGCAGCTGCGCGGCGCTGATAACACAACAGGTAGCTCGGCAAAGCATTCGGCTCCCCTCGATACTGGCAAGCGTCTAAATCTTGTCGTTAGAGCATTCCCCGCCGGCTCTAGTGTGCATTGGGCAAGAGTGAGCGCGCCCGCCTCGGGCGCTTGTGCTAGAATTTTGATTGATATTTTTTGTCAGTAACTCGGCCACAATAAGACGAGCGCGCCAACAAGAGGAGTGCGAAATGGACGTAACTGAAAGTACATATCAAGGTTAGCTGTTGGCGTCGCCCCGAAACTCGGCTAACAGTACACTCACGGACGCCGCAAAAACTCAGCACCCAAACCGACAACGGAGATGCTATCACTTTTGAACAGCGCCATTCAAATTAATTACATCCGACTTTGTGAATGGGCGATCGAACAGATGACACGCTCTATACACTTTCAATAATTGCGATTTAATTAGTTGGTCGGCGTCGTTTTGTACGAAATCGGACGAGGCGTATCGCTCTGTCTAGATAATACGCGTATAAACGCCCGCCCAATTTCGTCTCGCGATAATGGAATAAGAGGAGAGAGTTCGCGGCGCACGCGTCCGATCTTTCACCGTCGCGCTCGCTGAAAATCCAATTAACGCGTTGCAAAATTCAATTATTCAAACAATTAAGAGCGCTCCGTCGCCGCGGCCAACGGGGAGTGTGCTCTTCGGTCAGCCCGTGGCCGGTGTGGGCGCCGCTTTCTCGGCCTCAATCTTGACCGTGAGTGTAAGGCGCGTTCTCATAGTCGACAAACCGATGTATCTATGTCGATTGCTTGTAGGCGGCCTTGAGCGGAGGCTAATAATTTGTGTGCGGAGCCTCGAGCGGGATCCCGTTACAGCGGGCGCCTGAATCTTGTGCCGGTTCGCCGATAACAGATACTCTATTGGGCTAGCGTGCAGGATCGCTACGCATCCCAACTAACCTCGTTTCGCGAACGACTTTACCTGCCTGTTACTTATCGACTTGATATCGATAAATATCCGATAACCAGAGCCGGTTAGATGCAAGTAATGATAAAAAGCTGCATTTCATGCGTCGTAACGTATGACTTGTATGATAAGTCGTACTAGGACAACGTCTAAAGCGTGCGTGCGTATTATAAACTTGCAGTCGAACGGGCTTTATAGCATATGAATCCATCGGAGATAATAGATTTTTTATTACATAACGGCGCACAGCGCACTATTTACGGATATGAATGCAATTTATAGATACCGCTGGGTCGAAGCTTTAAGTGCCCGTCTCGAGACCCATAGGCCGAAGGTTCGATGAACTATGTTCTTTTTCGTCAATGTTCCGCTGAGGTTTCATCGAAAATTTATTTAGAACTTTGATCGCTACGATAATATTGTTAACTTATAAATTAAATACAAAATGGCTTTGAAATGACAATAGTTTCGTTATTAAACTGATTTGTGGTTCATCGATTCTTCTCCATTGACATTTATTTCGAGGTGTAAAATTTGTTTATTCGAATGTATTTGATCATTTTGTAAAATCTTTGATACAATTCCATGTTGTTTTGGACACAACCGTTATATGTCGGCGTTTTAAAGTTATAAATATTTCTAAAACTTCTATAAAGTTATGATTCTTTATGTGACTATATGATGCGAAGTTTATACGAAATTATAAAACGTTTATTATTGGTTTACTACGTAATACGATATTAGTGAAATGATTAAATAAATAGTTTTAAACGGAAGATTTAAGTATCTAGCGTGGTGCGACGCCATTGCGCGACGCCTGACTGCCACTGGTGTGATCAGAATTTCTTTACGCCTGGGAATAGTCCGCAAAGATAGTGTTCTCGTTCGGGCGCAGGTAAAACCTCGGCGTTTTATGCGGAACGCGTCGCAAATACAAATGGTGCTGGTGAATTTTAAAACACGCGAGCAATTTGCGTATATAGGAATGGTATTACTTCACCGGTATTTAGCCGTCGGTCCCGGCCGGACGGCGTGCTTCGCTGTGGGAAATGTTTATTTACTGTTAGAGCGTGTTATCTTTCGGCTAATTCGCGTCTCGTTGCGTGTGTGAGCGGTTTTTGGGCGCCGCGGGCCGCGGGCGAGGCGGGGCACGGTCCACGCTCCTCGGTCGCGAGACGTGACCGCGCGCTGCCAACGCGGCGAACGTGAGACCATTGTCGCCGCTAATAGATAATTAGTTGGGTTCCGTTATTTATCCAGCGTTGGGCGATCGATCGCCACCGTCGGCCCACATCGGCCTTTCAATGCATCGCGCTTCGTTTAGGAGAGAGTTCACACTTGTAGCCACGCCTCGGTTGGCGCGTTAACAGCCCAAATGTTCGTGTCCTTTCGTGAATTGCCAACGATATCGCGTTGCACGTTTTTGGTTTTGTGGAGATCCTTTTAGTATCGACTCGTTAGGACATTTTAGCGTAATCATTTAGAAATATGATAATGATATATTGTTTATAGTGCTTTTTTATGCAAATAAAGTATTTGTTATAAATTTAAAAAGACGGAAAGTTGATTTATGTACCTTTCAAATTTTATTAGGTATAATTTTATCCTATATTCTTGCCTATAGACACTATATCTTATTTTAATTGATTGCAAACGGCAACGAGTCTTTTGTTTTGACGAGATTGGATGTTTCCAATGACGGGTTCGAATTATTTTGTTATATTTGCCATGTAATTGGTGCCTGGGTCAGCTTAATGACTATAATTTGGTAAATGTAGGTCACGATAGGTCAATTTGTTTGCTAAAACACTATATTATAACCAATTCTAAACGGTACATAATTGGCAGCTGCGGATGCTTTTCATCCGGAGCTAAAATATGTTAGAAATAATTATGTAAACCTTAATATCTTTATGTTATTTACATGTTGGTCGCTTGTTTCGGGTTATTTGTTTTTCCAGTTATTGTAAATAACTGGAAAATTGACCTTATGAAAAATGCCCTTAATGTATTATAATGCAATTTTTTTTTCCGTTTTTGTTTTATTTTTTATTGTTTAAAGCTAAGTTGGCGCATAACTAGGTAAATTAATAATAACAATAATACTTTATTGTATTTATTTCATATATCAATATGTATATTTATAACCCAACCAGACGAGAATTAAGAGAATTATAAAAATAATAATAATATTATGGGACATCTCACACATTGTCATCTGTTTCCAAACTAGGCAGAGCTTGTACCAAGGTAATCAGACAACTGATATACATATGTACTGATATATTTTTAAATATATACTTATATAGATAATTTACACCTAGACACAGAGCAAATACCTATACTCATCGCACAAATATTATGTCCTGGGTGGGAATCGAACCCACGGCCTTTGGCTTTGTAGTCAGGAGCACTAACCACTACACCAACGGGCCAGTCAAAATGATTAGATTAGATAATGATTTAGAACAACAAAAATACTAACAATAGTATTAATATAATTAACATGTACAACATGTCAGCTGAAGAGATGAAATACCTGATGTGTACATTTGTCTCTTTATTACATTTGAATTAGATTCAGTTGAATGCAAAAAAAATTCTCAATTTACTTTTCTCATATTTTTTATATAGGATTGTGTATTCACGTCCAAACTATAATAACCAATCATTTAAAGATGTGTATTATCTTAAAAAAAATATTTATTAATTTGTCAAAGATTAGAAATTTTGTTACACAATCTAAGCAACACGTTTTTTTATATAACGATAAATAATAGCACTTAGTTGTAGTCAGCTGCGGGTTGAAATGGTGTTTTTATCTGTACTATGATTTCAAAGTTTGCAATAAAGTGTTTGTCATGAACACTTCCTGCATAAAGTGAGTTTAAATAAAACTGTTCGCAGCAAAATTATTATTTTTACAAAGGCTCGCATCTGCTTTGTGATGTTCGACAAGACGCGTTCAGCCTGTCGCTTGTTACACCGAGCGCGTCTTACGGCGAGCTGTGTGTGAGTGGTTAGGTAGTTAAGCTCTCGACTTCTCCCGACTCGTTAGGAGACAAGTAAAGTTAAACATCCAGACTCATACATAACATACGCATACACACGAAAATCTCGCCTACTTGTGCTTGCCGGCAACGTTGCCGCAATGCACGAGTGGAAATTATAAGGTTTATCTGCATTTAAAATTCCCCTCCGCATACGTTTGTGAGGCATACGTAATTTTCGCATTTATTTATTTCACGGCGATAGGAGTACGATCGGCCAAGTTATTCGCCTATAATATTCTATAATATATCGAAGAGGTTTGCAGTTGGATTCTTTCTGTTTTAGTAGGTTTTTTTTTAAATTATTTCTATTCCTCGAGGCGGCCCAATGGACACGCGATCCTGCATTTAAAACGATCATAATAGGAACGCTATTAAAAAAAACAACCCACTAACCTAGGCTCCGCGTGCGAATCTGACGACATGCCTCGATAAGATCAACTATGTGACCGTTTTGAATTCTTTTTTTTAATCGTATAATTGAATCGATACAAGGCGGAATGGGCATTTTGTCTAAACATATTTATTTTAAGTATATATATTTAATTTTATGAAAAACATAACGCATGTTCCAAAAAAGAATATTTGCAAGATATTTTTAAGTTTCGTAAAAAACGTAACCATTATCGAGAGAAAAAGTGACTATAATTTATCATGTGAGAAAAAAAATATTTTCTTTATCATATGAACGTTATTATTAGATATGTTA
>DWHO01005080.1:0-10563 GCA_018247575.1 Eurytides lysithous rurik | reverse complement strand
TATTTGAAATATAAAATACCGAGTTGATTGGGAGAGAATGCCTAAAGGCATTAAGTCCGCCCATTGTAATTTCCTTTTGGTTTTGCAATAAAGAGTATATAAAAAAAATCTCCAGTTCATTTATTTACAAAAGTACTTACCGTCGTACATGATGGGTACACCCGTTTCATAGTAAACTAAAGCTGGAAAACTGAAAATACCGATATCAGATGCCAATTTAGAATCCTTCGACTTCACGAATTGAATACCATGCTTATCCGTATCATCGTCAATTGTTTCCAATTCTTCTAAAATATCATCGCAAGTGTCACAATCTTCACTATCTGCGAAAATTAATCAATACTTAACAATTGCTGGTTATAACTCCTCAACTCAATTAGCTTTATTTAAATCGTTAAAGATGATTAGTTGACACACAGCTGTATAAAAAAAATTAAACGTAAAATAGTTCTGTTTCTTAATTTTATTTTATTTTACCACTTATTTTAATAGCCCTCATTAGTAAATTAAAGTAGTATTAGAAAAAGAAGAAATCAAATTACTCACAGAAGAATACGGCAAGATGTTCAACATCGTCAATTAAATCTTTAAGTGTTTTTCTGTCGACGTTCTCAATAACATCAGGTTGGGAGTCGACTAGATCCAGCACCCACTTGAGAATAGCTTCCTCGTGCATCAAGTCTCCATCGTAGATTGTTCTAAACTTATGCCGATAAAAGGCTAACGCAGGCAAGTCCGAAAGGTCGTACTCTTTATCTACACCGTCATCTGATGTCTTGATAAAATCGATATTTTTCTCTTCGCATTCATCATCAATGTTTTCCAGTTCACTCAATATTTTTTGCGATTTCTTGTCACCCTCTCTATCTACAAATTAGTTTTGATATTTTATTTTTAAATACGAATGTAAAATTACTAAAAACAATATTAAACCGTGAGTTCAAAAGTTACTTACAGAAAAATACAACTACATGATCGTTCTCTTCTAATATTTTGTCTAACATTTTAGAGTTAACCTCCTCGATTTTTCCAGGAATTTCGAGAGTGTTCTCATCAGTTAGCCAAGCTAACACTTCATCTTCATCTTCGATATCACCTATAAGAATCGATTAAGTTTATTTTAGTATAGTTATCAGAAATAACTTATATATTATTATACTCTACAAAAAATCGTAAGTTACCTTTGTAAATCAGTGGATCCTTATTTCTGAAGAAAACTAGTGAGGGGAACGTTTTAATGCCGTACTTTTTAGCTAACGCCATATCTTCCGTTGTAACAAATATAATGCCAGTTTCATCTAATTCATCATCAATATTTTCAAGTTCTTCTAAAATATTGTCACATTCCTCACCTTCTTCACATTTACCACCTAAAAACAAGCAGACAAAATAAAATTACATCTGCTTTTAAAATTTGTCATAACAAAAAATCCTATAAAATTAGCTCTTTTTCCTGAAATGTCGCTCACACACACACATTTAATAGCTCAGGACTAAAATAAGTTTGTTAACTTAATTATTCCTTTAAGTGTTCTAGCTAGAACTTAAGAGATTTTAATGTTTGAAAATTAGAACTTGCTTTTAATTGTTAAAGCATCAAATATGTCTTTAAAATATATCACTGAACATAATGACTATAGATGATGTAGTTATTTCAAATTATTGCAATCAAATTGAATAATTACTGCAAACGAATAGCAAACGAACTGTATCTGTCCGTTATAACAATTTAAACTTAGGGTTAGTTAACTTTTACTGTAATTAATTAATAAACTTTTCATTTTAAAACAAACACTTACTGAAATATACAACCACATATTCGTGCTCTTCAATTAGGTCAGTTAATATTTCGTCGGTGACTTCTTCAATGGTTGCGCTGTTTTTCTGTTCAATAAGCCATTCCAATACTTCATCTTCGTTCATGAGGTCACCTTCATATATTGCTGGTATATTTTCTTCAAAGTAAACTAATGTAGGTAGGTGATCAATGCCATACTGCTTGGCTTCAGCATCATTATCTATCCTTACAATGACGATTCCTTCTTTTTCTAATTCATCATCGATATTTTCTAATTCATTAAGAATTCTGATATCTTGTTTATCATCTTTGTCATCTGCAAAGAGTGTTATAATTAGTAGTACGGAAGAGTAATAAAGTTCAGTAGTTAATACAAAAATACAAAATAAAGTATACTTACAGAAAATAACCGCTAAATATGGTGTGCTTTCAATTAATTTGTCCATCATTTCATCGGTGACCTCAGGTATTTCACTGTGACGTTTTTGATGGAGCAACCAGCCCAACAGCTCATCTTCCTTCATTAAGTCACCTTCATAAATGTGTGGAATACCCTTCTCGAAAAATACCATCGTCGGTATGCTTTCAATTCCATATTCCTTAGCTTCTTTATCGTCGTCAATTTTAACGAAGGCAATATCGTTCTGGTCACATTCATCGTCAATATTTTCAAGTTCCACCAAGATTTTCTGGCTTTTTTTCTGATCCTTATCATCTGAGAATGATTAAAACAACTGTATTTCATTTTTATGTCAGTTCAAAGCATAATACTACATAGTTTAAAAGAAAGATTAGACTTTTATTACATATTTGTACTCAAATCCGTCTTTGTATAACGTGTAATTACTAGTACAATAGTACAATATCATATTATATGGGAACAATTTCTACAATAAATGGTAAAGAGAATGAGTAATATCTTGATTTATAATTATATAGCTATAATTAATATTATATAGCTTGGTTACTTACAGAACAATACAGCCACATATGGCATTTTCTCAATAATTAGATCAAGCATTTCGTCAGTGATATCCTCTATTTCGTCGCTTTCACTTTGATGTCTAAGCCATTCAAGGACCTTTTCTTCTTCTTCCAAATTGCCTTCATAATACGTCGGAATGCCTTTCTCAAAGTATAACAACGTAGGGACTTTCTCAATGCCATATTCTTTTGCCTCGTCATCATTATCAATTTTAACAAACGCAATACCAAGTTGGTCACATTCATCGTCAATATTTTCTAACTCGTTCAGTACTTTTTGAGATTTGCGATCATTATTGTCATCTGTGAATAAAAGAAATTGTAAAAATTAAATAAGATTTTTTTTTATTACCACAAACTTTAATTGAGTGTCGTAAATTCCCTCAAAGTGAAGTGAACACAAAAAATCCTTACAAAACAACACGGCCACTGTTTTCCCATCTTTGATTAGACGATCAAGCATCTCGTCGGTAACATCTTCGATTTCATCCTTTTCCAGCTGATCGACAAGCCACTCCAGCATTTCTTCTTCGTTCTCAAGGTCGCCTTCGACAAAACAAATCGTTATTAAGGTTCTTACAAAATTAAATATATATTTCGTATAACATTGACATAATTTTTGCGTCAATTGAATTTGCGCTTTACTTACCGTCGTAAACGTTGGGGATTTGCTTTTCAAAGTAGACGATGGCCGGGACGTTGTCGATACCAAACTCCTCAGCCGCTCTTTTGTCGTCAATTTTCACAAACTGAATGCCGTGACGGTCGCAATCATCGTCTATCTTTTCGAGCTCCGCCAGAACTGTCATCGATTCTTCGTCACTGTTATCGTCTAAAATAAAAATGTATCCGACCATATAATCAATTCTATATAGCTACAGCATATTACGATATCTTTTTCTAAAAAGCTCAGTGTCCGGGCGCTCGCTTTTAATTTAATAGAGCAACCCGAGTTCAAATGCCGGTGCCGGCACCAATGGATTTGTTAATTTGTAATTAACAATTTGAAATGCTGATTTTCCACGTTCTGAATGATGAAGGAAAACATCGAGGTAAAAAATTAGTAGTAAATATGTAGGAAAAATTAAATACGTGAAGTCTACCAATCCGTAGTGGGGCCGCGTGGCGGTCTGTGCACTTATTCCCTCTGTACAGGGGAGGCCTGTGCCCAGCAGTGGGACATATATAGACTGTAATTATTTTTTCTAAAAAAACACTTTCTCTTTTCAAAGACAGAAATGTCTTGTGTAGTAAGGTCATTTTACGGTGATAGAGCCAGACAGTTGTTCCCGCTGCTGAATGGGCCGGCTTGGACCCGATTGGTACACGACTTCAATCGGCAAGAAAATCGGCGTAAAGTGGAAATGTTTTTGATTCCGCGTTCCGGTGAGTGAGGTGGCCGGTGGCACATCCCCCTTCATCCCCTCCCTTCCTCTCTCACTCCTCCCTACCCCTTTCAAAATCTCCCACCTCAAAGTCTGGCAATGAATTGTCATGGTGATGTGCATGGGCGGCGGTGATCGCTTACCATCAGGTGAGCCGCTTGCTCATTCGTCGACCTAATCCATAAAAAAACATACATTCATATTACACGGACAAACACCCAGATCCTGAACAATTAATTGTTGTAATAAATATTTATCCCGAATGGGAATCGAAGCCAAGACGTGAGACGCCGAAGCCTGTAGCTAATCAGCTGCGCTAAACAGGCCATCGAAATATTTTTATAGTGTCCATATAAACTATAACTTACAAAACAATACCACGAGGTTGTCAACGTTGCCTATAAGAGTGTTGAGCGTTTTTGCAGTGACATCCTCGATGACGTCTTCTTCGTCACCGGTCGACTTGTTCGCTATCAGCCATTCCAGTACGTCCTCTTCCCGACTCAGTTCACCTATGAAATGGAACATAAACTAACTGTCATAACATAAAATAACCTAGTTTATCTTTAAAATGTTTATGATACCTATAGATTAAAAACAATCGAGGGAAGATAGTTTGGTAATAGTAACGATAAGTCGACAGAATTAAAAAAACAAACACCGGACTGATGTAACAAAAAAAAAATTATATTTGGGTGAGAATATGAGCTATCACAAATAAAAAAAAAATATTGAAGTAAATAAAGATTATTATTGTTATTTATTACTTTTCTCGAGGTTTTTTATAAACATTGAAATACTTCATATAATCATATTGTAACCTGATAAGATTTAAATCTCGATATATTTAAACAATAAAGTAATATAGGAATTCAAAATGCTTACTCCAGTTACAAGCGATTATAATCTCGTTTAAAACAAAATGTTACGTCAAAAAAAATCTTAAAATATAATTAAGCTCGCACAAATATCCATATCCTATTAATACGACGTTTTAATAGGCTTTATATATATGTGTTTAGGAAGAAATTACTTTGTAGGCACCCTATTTAAAAAAAAAAGATGTATTCGCAGTCAGATACTATATGACAGACGGTACAATAATATTCATATAATGATAAATATTCAGATTTTATAGAAAAACAGTTATTAATGAAATTTGCCATAGACTTCTATGAAAACTTTCATGACTACATTATACGAGAGAGTTTCATAACACGACTCAGTTAATTGCTTCGGAAGTGTTTATTATATTATCATGCGAGGTTATTAATTGTAATCGAACTTCGTATATTGGACGTCGACATATCATGACTCACGAACCTTCGTAAATAATAGGTATTTGATGCCTGTAGTATACGAGTCTTGGCAAGTCTCCAAGACTGTACTCCTCGGCTAGCTCTTCGTCATGGATCTTCACGAAACCAATGCCAAGCTGGTCAGCTTCATCGTCGATGTTTTCCAACTCTTGTAGGGCCTTCGCGCATTTCTTGCACTCAGGTTTATCTGAAACGTGCCAGACAGATTGTCAGAGAGACTTTTCTATGCCTAGGCTGATACGAATACCTCCCTTTTGTCATGCCTCGTAAAGGATTTGAAGCAGTGCAGTTAAGCGCAATGCTCAGTGAATTGAGTGCTTTAAAAGAAAGTTAATAGAGTGTACGTTACACCTACTACCCTTGACGTGCAGTGTATCCCTATAAACTTCGACACATTAAGTATACTTTCGTATATACGTGAAAACAAAAGCGGGAGTTGTGCTAAGTGCGTGGAGACTGGGTACACATTCTAAATGTGCATACCAACCTAGATCTCGCAGGGTTCAATAAAATCCGCCAAAATGTCTATTCTATTTTAACTTCCAACACAGCAACGGTGAATCGAGAACGAATTCTCAACAATTCGTTTTGTAGAAATTTACCAGTGTGTAAAACAAATGTCCACTAAATAAACAACTTATACAAAACATCATGCGACTTGTTGCGTTCACGATGACTGCTTTCATCAAATATTAGGGTCAAGGTCATCTAGTTGAATTATTAGGTATAGGTGATTGAAATTCATTTTCTTTACAGCTTATTAACTTTTATAATAATTTTCAAAGAGACTTGTAACTCAAGTCACAAAGATCGCAATCTCATAGTGATTTTTGCAATATTTAAAGTAACTGTGAACGTATTGCCGACATATTCGTGACAAGTCGGTCCGTCAATCCGAGCTGGCTGGCAGGACAGAAATAGGACGGCCGAAATAGCCCGCCGCACGGCCAGATAATGCTAACGCGATTTTGATTCTAGCCTTCTCTTACACGACGCATGGACATGCAAATATACCTGATGTACATATAAAATAATACACAGAGAAGTGATAGAGATAGAAAAGAGTTCATATAAAGTACAAACAATGGTTCGACGAAAAAGCTGCTATGCGTATGCCTACGTCCGACCGTTAGGGCGATCGGTCGTCAGGCCATTATACTCGAATGAATCACGCCACCGTCTTTAGCCCAAGCCGAATTCAACGTTTCGTCATCAGCTTCAATTGTTCCTCGGTTGACCTTTTCTTAATCCTCGACATTCAACACCGAACATCCTGCGTCAAGCGAGAAGCATTCACGCGTCGCCGTTAGATAGCTCTAATCTAAAAGCGTCAGCAACAGACACACCGACATAGAAAAGTTCATGCCGCGAGCTGAAAACCTTACTTACTGAGCGGCGGGCTGCATGTTTTGAGATCGGGACCTACGTCAAAAACACAGTAAAACACACAGCACAGATTATTCCTCTTACAAACAAACAGTTTTGGCGTCTACATGTGTTAAGCCAACAGAGAAGAGTCTACTCGACAGAGTACTTTACAAATTTGCTTTTATTATGTTAGTTATGAGAAAAATAGCTCGAAATTTCTTATTCTTCTTGTTTATCACAGTAGCTGATGAACTTGTTAAGTTACAAGAAAACCGCGAATGAGTGGTCGATACTCACAGAACAAGACTGCGACATATTCCGTCTCCTCTATAATTTTCCCAAGGATTTTCTGGTTGACCTCTTCTATCCGGTCGGGAAGGTCCATCGCTTCTAAACTCGTCAGGAAATCCAGGACATTCTCCTCGTCCATGAGATCTCCTACAGCAACAATAAATAATAAATCGATTTCTTCATATCAGTTTTAAAAGTTTTGTAGTCCGTTGTTATGAAAATAATTTATTTCGTAATAAAACATCAAATAAACGAAGAAGATTTATTCTCATCTTCTTCCAATAAATTTTGACATTGAATGAGATCAGCTTAAGTTCTAATAAAATATTTTTTTTTCTTAACAAATGATTAGGTAACGATCGCAAAAAAAATGTATACATTCCACTCTCCTAATACTTTCTTCTATGTATATGATCTATATGATATTCGAAAAGTAACAGGTTTCTCACAATTGAATTGCTTTGGAAATATATTCTCCTAAAACATTATAAAATAAAATTCTATTAAACAGTAAACGGTTTAGAACGGCTGGAAATATTTTTCGACCTTACCTTTTATACAATCCGTTTCTTCTCACGGAAATTTGAAAAGCTAAAACAATTCTCTTACCGTTGAATAACCTGGGAAACATACTCTCCTAAAGCACGATAAATTAATAATATTCTATTAAGGTTATATTCTATTAATATGTTAAATTCCTTCTCGTGAAAGTAAACTGAAGATGAGGAATTCCCAGATACCGTACTCTTTCGATGATGAATTGATGGAGTTCTTTAAACAATAAATGGTTTACAGCGGTCGGTAATGCTCCCTCTTCTCACCTTCGTATATGATCGGTTCCTTCTCACGGAAGTACGTGAGGGCGGGGAATTTCGTGATGCCATACTGTTTCGCGAGCCGCTTGTCGTTTATCTTCACGAAGTCGACGCCGAACGTATCCGTGTCGTCGTCGATCTTCTCCAGCTCCTCCAGCACTTTGTCGCACGTCACGCAACTCCTGGCGTCTGCAAATGATAGTGACGTGACGTTTCAATTCCACGTGCAATTTAAAACTATCAAACCGCTGCTCTGACATCTGCAAATACCGACGTTTCAATCGAAAGCAAAGAATAAAATGGTAATGGTAAATTTAAGATATTTCAGATTGAAATTTTTGGTTAAAGGTTTCCATTTGATGTGTGATCTCGAAAACCTTTGTTTTCTTAGTAAAAAAAAAATAACATAGGTTCTTATTACTATTTATGTTTTTAAAAAGATCCTTACAATCTTTTAAGTGCTAGGACTTTATTGAGTGACCGCTATTGTGGCTCTTTTGGTGTCAGTAATACTTTTGCATTCCTACTGACGCCAAACCGAACCGATTTTAATAAAGAAAAATTACGAGAAGGAGGATTTATGCAAAGCTGTAATTGTGATTCATCAAAAACCGAACATATAAAAGAGGGTTTAGAAGAAAATCTTTAAGCACAAGTACACAATCAAATAGAGACACAACCTAAACAATGTCAGTAACAATTAAGCATTATGAGTGCTTAATTGTTGTCATCATCAGAATCGGTAGTGAACATTGCGTGTGTTTACAAAATATATTGGTATTTAATTAGTTTGCTTATTTTAGCAATGAAATGTAAGTTCATTTTCTGCCCTTTCTTTTCTGGTAAAGATTTTTTGTTTCATCATGATGTCAATTGCTACTTCGGGTGTGAAAATTAAAAGCAACAACAAAAGTGTTAGCACGTCCATTTTACGAGCACCTTTATCTGATAACATCTTTCGATGCCGCAAGAATTTTCATTACATCAAACGAGAAGTTAAATCACCATTATTTTAAAACAACTTAGCACTACAGCATATGTCAGGAGGATACTCTGTGGTGATCTACAAGCGTGAGTATTTCGCTCTGTTGGCGATAAAGCTTATTCAAGGTGTTTACAGACCCACCAGTTTCAACATAACTATTTCACATAAAACATTTAAATAATAAAAATGTGTGCACTTATATTACCATCAAATCAGTTAATTGGTTGTTTAGTAGTAAGATTTATTAAATAATTAAATTCTGGATTATATATGCGTACGAAATATACGGTGTGATTGAGAATGGCGTAAGAAAGGCTTTGAATAAGATCGGTCAGACAAGAAACGAACTTGTCGAATAATTACTTGAAATAAAAGATCTGATTTAAAAAAAAGAGTCTTGATGAGCGCTTATTGCTTTTCATCAAAGCTCGAACAACGCGTCCGCCTTAAAATTGGGAATTTTTGGAAGGAGAGGAGGAGGCAAAAATGGAAGGGAGAGATTAAAAAAGAAAAGATGGGAAGGCGATGGGCACCGGCCACCTCACTCACGCGGAAGCACAAATAGTTCCTATCTTACGCGGATTCTGTGCGATCGTGGTACTGATCAGTTTCGAGCCGGCCCATTCAGCAAACGCAGCGAAAGCTGACGCGTTGATCTGCCACCGTAAAAGATTTTTAAGCGGAAGAACTTCCTTGTAGCATCCGCCTGGGGCGGTACCGTTGCATTGTCAATAAATCTGCTGCCAAGCAGTGATGTGCATTGCCGTGCTCCAGTTCTAAGAGCAATTTTGCCATCGTAATTTCTGGGTATAAAGATATCTCATCTTAAATCTCTAGGTGACTAGCAATGTGTAGGGCCGCGAAGGTTCTGTAAGGCATTGCTTTATTATGGAAACGCTTACCATCAGATGCACGATTTGCTCATCACTTTATCTCCTAAAAAAATACCTATTCGTTTATCGTTCACTTTTTTAGGAACTGATATTGGATGATGATGAGGACAATTTTAAGAAATTACAATGCAGTTTTATTGCTAACTGTAAATATTAACTGTTCATAAAGTGTGTGTAGTGAAAATGTTTTCGGTGAACATCGATTAAAAATAGCTAAGCCTTTTTATAATGATACGATAGGTTGCCAATGCGTCTTCGTTTACGTCTTGCGTCTCCGTTGTGTAGTCAATTATAAATACATAAACTTGTGTTTTTTAACGTGTGAGGTTTTACTCACGACTTGGCTCACGTAGATTTTTATTTCGTATTGCTTTTCTAAATTCTTAAAATAATAGGGGGATAAAAAGTGACCTCCGCCATTCTCCGTCCCAACTGCAACTATCCGTAACAATATTGATCCATTTACATACATCATTATTTAGATTCAGATTCATAGACACGCTAACATTTAATATTTTCAGATTCATAATATCATCATAGATCAGTGTATCGTTGTGAGGTGACTTTGCTATGTAAACGCAAGCTAAAGTTGATTCGTGCGGGTCATATACAGGGTGGGACAACAGCGTGCTTTTTGCGTAAAATTGTTTTTACGCAAAAAGCACGCTGTTGTCCCGTGAAGCGCTCCATCGTGACTAAAATTGCATTAAACGACGCACAATTCC
>DWHO01005079.1:0-10565 GCA_018247575.1 Eurytides lysithous rurik | reverse complement strand
AGTGCAAATGCGTTGCCAGCCTTTAAGGGGGATATTTTCGAAAGAGAGTGGGAGAAGGAGTGAGAGGAAGGGAAGAGGATAGAGGGAGCGGGGGAAGAAGGGAAGTCGCGGGAGGGGATGGAGTCAGAGGTACGAAGGGGACTGAGAAAGAGAAGAAAGGGGGATGGGCCATACATTGAAGCCGGTGGCGTTCAACCAAACTGTACAAAGTGGCCACAGTTTCGTCTCCAAGCTCCAGTTAGCGTGCATAATTTGTTCGTGACTCCTGTCATCGTTACCCACCTACGGTTAACGTGACTTAAACCCTAGAATACTTGAAAAATATTTTAAAAATCTCGTATTGTTTACAGTTCTATACTGTTTACCATTTTACCCTTAGTTTTGCTCGCTTGGATGTCGATTTCGAATTACTTAAAATAACACTCTCCATCCCATATACATTAATTAATGAAAAATCAAGTAGATCCTTTTCTCTTTTGCTGCGTGACATAAGGAAGAACCAAGAAACGTACTGTTGGATTTATAATATAAGGATTGCTGTCGAATTAGTCGATGTCAGCTTTATAATATGAATTTCACTTTATTGTACGAATAAATGCTAGTAGTATCTGTGTCAAATCGAATCAAATCTGTCAATACGGCTTCAAAAAGGAGGTTGCGGCCAACTTTTTAAAAAATCTTTTCTTTATTTTGATGTTATTTAACAGCTTTTAAGCGGAATTAAAAAAAAGTGTGTGATAAATATTTTAAAAAACACTCTTTTAGGATGATTACGTGCTGAAGACGGTTCTTTTACGAAAATGAGTGATTGCTATTAGATAAAACCCCACTAAATGCAGTGTATTCAAACGATCAAGCAGACAATGGGCGCAGCACTTGTCTCGGGCGAAAACCGCTAACGAGGGGAGATGAAACTGGAGGGGAGTTTGCCCCTGTTTCCCAACCCTACTTGCGTCTTCAGCATAATAGATCCGTATGCAAAGAAAAGTGCTGCGAGAGCTTTGTTAAATGCCAAGATGTTTTCCCTCTCTATAATGTTGGAGGTGATTCGTTGAGATTGAATTCTTGCACCAAATTTGTATTAGAAACTAAAATTGAATACTAAACAATGGGGTGAATTATGTTGCATTATTCTTCCAACCGCAACACCGCACACCTCCGAACTGTAATATTTAAGCATACTTAAATATTACAGTTCGGAGGTTGAATAAATGGTACAAAAGAGTCCTACCATCATAATATGTTATTTGACCTTTTATCACCCTGAAGTGAAGGACGATTTTGAAATATAGTCTGTACTATAACATAGGCATAGACATTCAGAAGTAGTGACCAAGTACGAAATATATTACTCAAAATCAAACATCCGCGCGGGCCATAATCACCGCTAAGCCTTAGTGTTATTTTTATAACCCTACCCTAATTGTATGATAGAAATAGCTTGTGTTACAAGGACTTTATAGACAAATGCCCACATCCGGAACAATCATCCTTAGTTCGTACAAACACATATTTGTCCCTGGTGGGAATCGAACCCACGACCTGCGACAAGCTAAGTGCTGAGAGCTGAGAGCTGATAGCTTAGCAACTATGCCAAACGTCATCGAAATGTGTTATTACTTTGTTAAATCCATTTATAGTTAGCGAACTATGTGATAGTGTAACGAGTTTCATATTGGCTACAGACCGCGTCGAATAAAATTTTAATCAAATAATAATGTAAGTGTTGTGGAACAATAATGCGGCGGCATTCGTACATAAGCTTTAGACTTTATTACACTGGCCTCTATATTAAGAAAAGTGGAATAGTTTGTAGACTAAATCAGCTCAGTAAAGTCGCGTATGAATTAATAACCTTGCGTTGCACTGGTAATATTACTGATTAGTAAAATTATTAATTTTAAGTAGAAAATAATCTCATGGCGTAGATTGAACCTACGGAATCTATCTTTTCTTGGTCTATTTCTTCAAACCTTAAAGTGGGTAAGCGACCCTGCGATGTCAGAATGGCTGACGTTTATATTCCTCGCCGTCTTCGGCTTCGAACCCGCACACTGTAGCAACGTGGCATCAATAATAACCCACGCACGTGCATGGCGGACGGGCGGCCGCTTGCTGAATGCCAATGAGTGCAAGGAAATAAACTTTCGTTTGGACGAGGAGGCTCATGATGTACTGTGTTGACGTTTACCAGCATATCATATGTAGAACTATAAAAGAAATATTGTAGTAAGAGTTCTTTTTTTTTTATATGGAGTAGATGGGCATACGAGAAAGGGTCATCTGATGGAAAGTAATAACCGCTTCCATGGACGTTTACAACGTTAAGCGTCTTTCGAATACGTTGCCGGCTTTTAAGGTGGGAACTTTTGGAAGAAAAAAGGCTGAAAAAAGAAAGAGGACGGAGGGGTTTGGGGCGCCGGCAACCTAACTCAACAGACGAAATGACGGAAGCACAAACGCTTTCATTTCACGCCGATTTTCTGTGAATTCGTAGTACTTATCCGGTTCGAGCCAAACCATTAAGCAGCAGCTGGAGTTGCTTCGTGGCTCTTCGCAGTTCTTGGGTGAACTTAATTCATCTTCTCAAATCTGTTAGGCTCTCCTCGCGTGAATTGTTATTTTGTGTCTAACATGTTATAATTGGCAGGATATTAGAAGAATTCGCTTGGAGTGATACCACTACTAGAAAAACTGGCTATTGCACTGCCAAGCAGTAATGTGGAAACATTACTATATTACACTTTAAACGTAATAGGTTTTGTCCTATCGGGATTAGGAGGCAAACGAGCAAGCAGCTCACCTGATGATAAGCAGACGCTGCCATGGACATCTGTAACATCCAGGGACTTGCAAATGCGTTGCTGGACTTTAAGGTCGGAATATGCTCTCTTCTTGAAGGTCCCAATGTCAAATCAATCAAGAAATACCTTTGGTTAACAAAGGTATTTTTACCACTCCACATTTACCATGCCACAAGTCGGCAGTGCGTAGGAGGAAATTCCGGAAAAAGTGCACGGCGGTGGATCGCCAGCCATCCGCAGAATACGCAGAGAGCAGAAAACGTCTCTCCGCAGAGCCAAAAGATCTAGCTTGTCGGAAAGAACTTAGTCATTGACGAATCGGGCAGAGAAATCAAACATTTTGTATCTCTAAGTGACGAGAAATACCAAACCACAGTTGGAAAAAATATTAGTAAATAAACAGACAATAAAAAAAATAAACATAAAAAATACAAATACTGACAAAGCTGTGTGGCATTGCATATTTATGGGCAAGTATCTCGCTTACTATCAGGCGCAGGATTTGCTCACCTTGTCGCCTTATTTCCTCCAACAAAAAAAAAAACGTTTTTGTCATTTTTAGAGAACTAAAATAACCTACGTCACTCTCCATGTTGTAAACCACGTTATAGGCTTGAACTAGAGCTACAGCTAGATGAAAAGTTTTTTTATTTATTGTAGGTCATGGTAAGGGGCATAAAGTCTTGTATCTTTACTGTGTCAGGTAAGCAATCCACTTATGAATTCGCCCATATGCCACGCCCTCGATTAAACTCGTTCGACGAAACTCACTTCGTATGTGCATATCATTGCATGGCGATCAAAAGACGCGGTCGTCGTACATAACGTCGGAACCGAGGCCCACTGATGATGCCGATGTTGGATATCGAATCGAGTTTCTCTTTTGCCCATTGATTATTAGCAACCGGTCTCTAGAGAAGGCCGACGTGCCCTTAGAAATTCGTTCAGGTTTACCGAAGCCACCTCGTGATATACGCTTATTCGGTTCATCGCGTTTCACTTTTAAATGCCTTGTTACCTTTAAGAAAATTGACCTCTATATCGGTGTCGAAGTTTAGGATATATTTGTAAATGATATGGGTAAAGATAAAATTGGTTTTCTGATTCTATCTCGGTCACTTCAGAGTCTGTAGACACCGGACGGACCATGAGCTCTAATGTTCAATTTACGCGATAAAAACGATCATCGCTGTCCCTGGACACTCGCATCATCAAAGGGCTGGCAAATGCGTTGCCAGCTTTTAGGGTGGGTATAAGCTCACTTCTTAAATGACCCTAAATCGTATCGGTAGGAAATCCTGTTGGCGGCACTCGATCCGACAAGGTGAACATGTCCCTTTAGACTTTACAGTCACAACAGTGATGGATTTAGAATCTCGCGAAATGGGGATCCGCGCTGGTAACCCAAGTAATTTTGTTTTTAATTTATAAACTAGCCAAGTAAACATTTTTGCCTTAATGATATCTGTTTGTGCTTAGATGGGAAGACAGAAAAAATGTAAAGATAATCTATAATACTAATTATAAAAAAATTCACCAAAAATTTAAATACGATCGAGTTAAATCGGTATACATACATGGCTCACACCTGATGTTCCAGATTATTACTAGCTTAATAACATGGATGAACTTAAAGGTGCATTTAAGCCTATTGGATAGTGTGGGATGGAATTAATTGACGTAATTCCTTCCACCATTGGACGTTGACGACTTGTCCCGCATTCTTAAATGTTCGTTTTGTCGCTCGTAAAGGAACAGAACAGTCTATTCTAATATTCGCTTTAATATATATAGTTCTTGCAATGGAAATGTCCTCAACACAGAATCCTTTTACCTTTCTTTTTTTGTCGTTTGCTCTCTTAGAACGAAAGGGCCAGGTCATCGGCATTTGATATATGAACTTGCGGAAAGAGTCCTCGTTAGTAGACTGTTGATAATGGGGCTGAAGCCATCACATACTATCAAATGAATTACTTGTATAGCTGCCATAAGAAAACAATATTAGTATATGGATATTCTTTCCAATTATTATTAGTGGTAATTAAGTTAAGGCAGGCCACAAGGCTAGTGCTCGTGTCAGCCCTCTTTTGATTTTAAGTCGGGACCCGGAAACGCGCCCGCATCGCTTTATTTGGCAGAGTATCGGACGGCACCGACCCTGGCGCCTGAAGCTCGAGGCCGCAAGAACGTTGAGCAACTTGTGGTCTCAATATGTGTAAAGAGCGAAACCGAAGTTGTGTACTTATAAGGACTTTAATTCCGACAGTGTTAACGCCGGTAGCCCACGCTTATCACGTTCCAAAGAATCTTTTTTTTTTTGTAAAAAAGGAATAGAGTGTATTTATACGAAAAAAATCTTGTCGGTTTCTGTCCATGGTTTTTCAAATTTGTTAAATGGTGGTAGATTTTAATAGTCACAAATGTTATTCCTTGATTGAATTTAATACTTTGACTTTGATTTATTGAGTCTTACAACAGTTTAAGTGTCGAGGCTGTCGGGCAATGAATCGAATAATCTGGCGATAACCTACGTTTAAATGTATAACATTATTAATACATCAGATTTGTTGCCATACTGAAGAAGTCGGCCCCGGCTACTTGTATAGACGGTACTAAATAGTAATATCGGTTTCAATTCATATCCAATTAGCGAAGAGATGTTACTTATCTAACACTGCTGTTATCTCTATCTCAGTGTGACGGTAAGAATGCAAAGAAACACAAACTTAGTTCTAAGTGTAAGTTAAATGACGATTCATAAGTGCTTGTAAGGACCTATTTGAATAGAAATATATTTCGATTTGATTCGAGTGGTAGGATTCCTTTACAGAATTCGCTAGGGTTGTGCCACTGCATTATCAGTCATTCTATCGCCAAACAGTAATGTGTAAGTACTACTGGGTGCCAATTTGAAGGTGGTGCCAGTAATTTCACTGAAAATATTGTCCATATTGTCAGGGAAATTACTGGGCATAAAGGGCAAATAGTTTCTGTATTGCAGACGTGTCGCTTACTATTGCCATCACCTGATTCGACCATCTGAACGACTTGACCATCTCGTCATTTTATCTCCGAAAACAAAAGACATCGGCCTATGGTCGTATAAGCGACTCGATAAACACTACAATAATGAGTCCGTTTGGTCGTCTAATAGTTTAATTTGCGTATGTACTAGAAAATGATAGTTATTTTTAATGTAGTTTGTCAGGACCGTTTTTATATCCAGAAATTTCTATTCTTCTTTCTAACATATCTTTTAATCCAATGGGTGACATGGATTACACACATGGTGACGAACTTGGAATTTATATTTTGTTTAGAACAACACAAAGTTTGAATTTGTATGCGATTAACGAATCAGGCTTGCTATGAGGCGTTAGTTTGCCCTTTTCACCTGAGAATCGATTCTAGGCCCACGCATTGGATGTTATTGTTGTTAACCGAGTAACGGTATTCGGTCGGACGTACGGCGACCAAAGCGAGTTTTCAAGGTGAAATTTACTACGTCGCTCCTCGGTTCAGATTTATTTATAGGTTATTTTAAATGGCTCTCGATTTTAGTATGTAAATTGAGTATTTTTTGGATGATGTGGTATCGATGACTTGGATGACTTCGGTTGAAACAGAAGCTAGCGGTTTGCGTATCGCTTTTGATAATTAGAGATGGATATTTTAAATAATCTTCGAGAAAAAATTAATACTGTGTTTCCAAACTGCTTGGATAACCCGGTAATTATTACAACCGGAACCCAATGCGGGTAATTTTTTTTATGTAGTAGGTGGCCAAACAAGCCAGGGGCTTATCTGATAGAGAGCAATAATCGCTACCCATGGACATTGCAACGTAGCGAATGCGTTGCCGGCCTTTAAGGTAGGAAATTTTGGAAGGGAAAACCAGAAAAAGGCGGGATGTGGCAGGAAAAGGAAGAGGGTGTCTGGAAAAGAGAGGTGGACCACCAGAATCGTGGAAGCACGAACACTTCCACTGCAAGTCGATTTTCTGCGAGGTCGTGGTACTTATTCGGTTCGAGCCGACCCATTCACTAGAAGCGGAAGCAGCCGCGAGGCTCTGCCACCTTTAAACAGTTGAAACGTTACTATCTACTGATTGAAAAACTGACGGAGGTGTGACTGACTGACGGAAGTACCTATTTTCCAGGGCAGATTTTGCAACAATCCTTTTACTTGTTAGATACGGATTTTTTATGAATTTCGTCGCGTGTGTTCGTATGTTAGGTGGAACCGCCACTCGCTTTACTTTGTTCTAGTTTTATTTACTTTTTTCTCCTAAAAAAAACGAAAACTAGAACTATTACTGAAGATATTCTTTATCTTCTAAAAAGATCAAGAGTACGCGATATAGATTATTCGAGTAAAAAAAATCGTTACTCTTTTAAAAAAGATTAGATAACGATTTCTCGTTAACACAGTGCTTTGCGGGAACATTTTCTTGTTTCTTGATTCGCCTTTTGTACTGCCCAATGCAGACGTGAAATTGTAAGAGCTGCGGTCGGCCGCTATCGGCGACAATGGTCTCTTAGACGGTAGAAAAGGGAGAAAAAAAAAGGATGGACTCATTGGCGTTTCCGTTAGCCGTCGATCGGGCGACGGACGGTGAATGGACGTTAATTTTGTATTGTGATACTGAATCGTGCCCGACGGAACGGTGATGAGGATTGCTTGTATTATGGATATCACTTTTTTTATTTATTGGGCTGACAAACGAGCTAGCGGCTCACCTGATGGTGATTGATTACCGCCGCCCATGGACTTGTGCAGCATTTCAGAACTAGCGAAGGCGTTGCCAACTTCAAAGGGGGGATTTTTTGAAAGAGGGAGGGAAGAGGAGAGATGGAGCGGAAAGGGGGGGAAGGGATGGGCCAGCGGACGAAACACGGCGAGAGTAGAAACACTTTCCACTTTACGCCGATTTTACTAACACTATGATTTGAATAAAGAGACAAACTCAGATCCGTATTATATTTAAAAAAATGTTTTACTTACGCGAGTTACGAAGTGTATTTGAAGTTTGGGGGTGATTTGTTCCCGATTTTAAACACATTCGGAGAAAATTAAATTGTACTTTTCGTCACACTGAAGATGACACATAGAATGTCATTTCGATCAGCTTTTAATCAACCAATGTTTACGTTGCCGCGTGAAAAAGAACCAACGACCAAATACTTTTAGGTTTGTCACTTGCTGATGAGGTTTCTAGAAGTGATAGGGCTCTATTGCAAGATCCACCTCAGGTGCTACTCTGAGGTACACTACTGCGTTGACGGTTATTTTATTGCCAAGCATTAGTGCGTGCATAGAGTTGATATACTTCTAGGTGTCGTGCGCAGCTCAGTCAAGTAAGTTCTGTGAAAGTATGCTGTTAGAGGCAAGGTTGTTATTTACACTCCTTCCCTCTCACTCCTCCTCCTTCTCTCTGTCAAAAAAGGCCGGCGACGCATTTGCTCGTTGTTTAATGCTACGAATGTCCACGGGAGGCGGTGATCACTTACCATCAGGCGAGCCGCTTGCTCGTTTGTCGGCTTGATACATAAAGAAAAACCATCAGTTGCACGACTCACTCGTCTTATCACCTTGTATCCTAAATATTCCAATATGATCAAAGAAGCAGAAGCCATTATCGAAATTATAATGTTAAATAAAACGTCATCCAATCCCTTGAAAGTTAACGACTTACTGTTTCGATTTCTAGAACACAGATTATGATATAGTTTCTCTTTAAAACACATTATGCGGGTATACTACGCCGTTCGTTGGATAAAGAAGCGGATACAATAGTCTCCAGCTAGGCTGCAAGTAGAGCCCCCCTACTGGGTGGATGGGGTGGCTAGGCGGTCTAGTCTAACATATAACCTAGACTCCGGTACAGTCGCGCGCGTACGTGCTATTCGTGCTTTATTTGCTATTTTGTTGCCTAGGTTAGTAAAACTTTGTAGAGAGTGATAATGAAAAGCTTCATATTAATTAACTTGTCTTCGTTAAAAAAAATCAATGTCGAATTACAAAATAGACAATCCTATCGATTATTTGCTAGTATCTAGGTGTTAGTCTAGTCATAGTATAATAAAGTACATGTAAATCCAACTGTAGTCCTAGAATATGTATATAATTTAGTACGTTTTTTTATAGTAAATTATTGGAGTGTTTTATGTTTATTATATAGTCAAAGTTAATGCTGGTAGTTTGGCAGGACTGGTAGACAGTAAGCCTGGCTTAGAGATCGTTGTTTCGAATCTGGTTTAACCATTAAATGACGTGTCTCTAAATATACTAAATTTTTAAGGTCAAGTTTTAAACACATCAAAATGCGTTAGGTATAATTTGTTAAAATGTAGCCTTTTAGACAAATGTTATAGATATTTACTATTGATGTATCATGTTTATATAATAAACTAAATTAAGTTATATAACGATGACGTTGTATGTTGATAACTATAATTTACAATAATTTTTATAGCACAGATATGTATAATGCTTATGAAAGCGAATGTACCTGTTCTATAGACCCGCCATTTTGTAACACCGTTCGCACTCACCTGATACTGCACCCCTCCTTCCCTCCATAGCAGTTTCGAACCCGTTATCCGTACTCTTGCGGGCACGTCGTCACCCCCCGGTGTGGTGGGGTTTGATTTTTATGCCACTGTTACATACGATTATGTGTACTTCCATATACATACGCTGAGATGCGGTATGGTATATTATAATGTTACCTACGGTTCCCCTCTTGTGGATTTCTATTTAATGTAATTTTAAACGACTTCCAGAAATAAAAAAAAATACATATAATCAGAAATCAGAGGACATGAAAAAAATGGAAGGGCCATTCTGAAATCGTTTAAAAAGGTTAGACATTAGTTCAATAACTTAACATGTTTTTTTAGCATTAACTTTATAATATATTCTTACATTTTCCGTAATCATAATATTCCAATCAGCTTCTTAAGATATTCTTAATATGCTAGTTATTGAATTGATTGTATGATAAATTAAAAATTGATAAAACGTTGAGAATATTGTAGAACCACTTTTTATTAGGATTAGATAGAGAGTTTTGAATTTCAAATAACGTATTAATAACGTACTTGTAACACGTCTTTTATAGTGTACCGTTTTACTCTGTCAATTTTTTTGACAATCATCGCGGAACGCATTAATTTCTATCGTTTCTAACGTTGGCATTGAAACTTTTCATGTGAGCGGCCTATTCTAAAACGAGATCTCCGGCGACCTTGCTTGTTATTTTCGGCCGATATTAATTCCCCAATTGTCATCTACCCGCATCTCTGTGTTCGTTCATGAAGTGAAATCTCTATTGGCGTTGAGCGGAAATGTAAATGCTATTTCGATTTGATAATGTTGTATTATCACTTCAGACTGTTTCTTTAGATCGTAACACGTACAGCACAGGTGTGAAATATTTTTTTGTTTCTGTACAATTATTTTGATACTTACCTAAGTTCACTCCTTACCTTCTGGCAGAGAGATAATTTTCGCCTTAGAATAAGGTAACGCTTTTGTTTTAACGGTAGTGTAACTACCAATGGCATGGTACTATTCCAGGTGACCATAGCAAGAGTACACACACGGGTCGTGTAAAATCAAAATGAGATTTCGATTTGCCCGTTTAAGAAATTTAAAATAACGTTTATACAACATATACTTTATTTACTTCACAACCCGGGTTGACTGGAAGATAATGCCTAAATGCATTAAGCAATAGAGAAAGAGTAAATAAATATC
>DWHO01005078.1:0-10567 GCA_018247575.1 Eurytides lysithous rurik | reverse complement strand
TGTTATACATAAATTACAATTACACCTACCACAATTTGTCTCCACGCCCCGGGTTGACTTGCAGATAATGCCTAATGACATTAAGTCCGCCTTTAACCAAAGAACAAAAAATCCAATGTTTTTTTTTTGGTTTTTGCAATAGTGTGAATGTATAAAATAAAAATGAATCAAAAAAGGTTCCAATAAAAATGTTTATATATAGTTTTGGGGCCTCGCCGCCATTTATAGATAGAGTATTGCCGAATATTTTTGGCATGGAAACCGTGAAAACTATTCAACTATCTTAGCTGAATATTACCGACGTCATACTTTTTTTAATTAAAAAAAATATTTGCATTCAGTGTTCAAAATAAAAATTCGGTTCAGACGTTCCAAATTAAGTGATCATAATTGAAACTTATGCCACAATAACTACACCACGAAATTGTACCTTATGAAAAATCTGCTTACTGGAAAGTTGTATAATATTTTCAACCATATGGTACAGTGCAAAATTATGGGTATATAAAAAAATTGCAGAACTCGAGGGCGATGGATTTGAAGGTATACAGCATTCAGCTGCTTTTACGAGGATACCAGGATATGGCGATATATTCTGGTTATTTTACCCAACCGTTGCGGTAGCACCCACATCTCGTCCCATCATTTTATGGCTGGATGGAATAACAGGAGTTCCTCCGAGCCTTTTGGCCAACTTCGGAATGTTTGGACCACTTGACTTTAATCTGAACAAGAGGGAAGATTCTTGGGTACTTATTATTTTTTTTTTGTTACAAATATTTGTATAATCACAGATAAATTGCCAATAAAACGGTTCTAAGCTGAGAAGAAACTTATCCTCAGATATTTTAAGCAATAATTTATATCTTGTGTAACATAAAAATATGCTTTCTTATTAGCATTGTAAATAATGATAAAAAAACATCTAAATTAAACTTTAAAATTATGATTGATTACAGAGTTAAAAGAAGAATTTGTTGTAATAAATTTTATGTCGTAATGCAAATTCATCGTTTTTATGACTTGACTAAAAATATTTGATTGAAAAGCACTATATATATAATCACTTCTAAAATACTGCAGTTTGATTCAACGAAGATTATAATTTATTTTTGAGAACAGAAATTGGCGAAAGAACTATATTGTATTAACAAATTCTATTTTTAAATTTATGTTTTTAGATTCAAGACTACAATTTGTTGTTTGTGGATGCGCCGATAGGTACAGGTTTTAGCAAGGCGGAAGATGTCGAACGAATTTCCGCTAATATTAATGATCATGGTAAATAATTTGGTCTAAATCATTATCTAACATAATTGATTACTTAATTATCGAAAACTGAATTGCTTTACAAACTATACTAATGTAATCAAAGTCATGTAAATATTTTAATGACCTATGCTAGTTTATTTATCCAATTTTTTTTTTTCATTATTCTAAGATTATATATTCATGAAACTGTACTATGACTTGACACAAAATGTATCTATCCATTCTGATTCTGCGTGATGATGGATTACCGCCAAATTGGTGGCTTGTCATAATAAAAAACCACCAAATTTACTCTCTCATTTGACACGTCAGTAATATATAAACTAATTGAAAATGTAGTTTTTAGAAATATCTTATCTCATCCTATCTCGTCATTTAGTTCGTTACATTTCTCTATGTAACAACTAATTTCGCGTCAACTTAATGTTATCACAGGGAAATGAGCCAACCTCTGATTTATGATTCTTAGGCTAGCTACCTCGTATTGAATTATGATTTATTCTTTAATTAAAATATGTTCTTATCTCTTAATTCTTTACCGTTAATGCTTTGTTTTTCAGCTGTCAACCTGTTGTATACGTTAGAATCTTTTTACAAACTCCATGAAGAATATTCGAATACACCCCTTTACATATTCGGTCAAGGCCATGGATCGCAGCTAGCTACGTTATTAGGAATACGTCTTGCTAAGGTAAATTGTATACGTAATACAACCTAAAAACTTGTACTCTTACATGTTTGGAATGAAGTTCAGTATAGTGTCACATCATCTGTATTTTCGCTCATACATCTAAGTATACTAAACCGAATCTTGCGGGACCTAGGCTGCGCCTTTCTTTTTTTTTATCGGGTTTAGTAGGCAAACGAGCAAACAACTCTCCTGATGGTAAGCGAACGCCGCCACCTATGGACATCTGCAACATCAAGGGACTTGCAAATGCGTTGGCGACTCTCTTCTTGAAGGTCCCAATGTCGTATCGGTCCGGAAATACCGCTGGCGACAACCGATTCCACAGGTGGGTCGTGCGTGGGAATAAGTTCTGGGAAAAGCACACTGTGGTGGATGCCAGCTATCCAGGTGGTGTGGATGGTGTCTGAAGGTTTGTCGCATTGTTCGGAGGTGCTGGAATTAATCTGAACAATTCCTCAGACCACTCCCGTAGTAGTAGTCAAGCAAAAATCTGAGTTGTTGTCTTGCAATTATGTCGTAAAATAAAGTCATACGAGCCAACAATAAACGTTGCTTTGGTCGAAGGTAGCTTCACTATATGCCACGGTCAATATTCGTAATGCGTCCGTACACTTACTTACTTTCGTTTTTGACATAAAATTAGATACAGTTTCTTTGGTCCTTTTTGGAATAAGCAAAAATCGAAGACGGGCCAAACATGTCCCCAAAACAGCTGTAAAAAATTAACTAAACTTTCAAAATGCAATTCCTTAAAGTTCTCCCTGTCGCAATGGCTCGGAATACTGTATATTTCAATAACATTTTCGCAAATATTTTATAAATGACTTGAATTAGATCGTAATGGTGTATACATTACTTGCCACTAGCATTGTGCAATTCAATCATAAAAAAAATACAGAAAAATCCATCTCAGAGACAGACGATAAATCTTAATTCCCAGTAATTTCCTCCATATTATTGGAAACGATTTCTCTTCAAGATTGAACTTAGTAACCTTCGCAAAAGAATGACTCTACGAGTAAGTCCCAACAATACAAGATCGATTATCTTTACAGACAGAACGTTTTACAAACAATCTTCAAGGTGTTGCCATTGGGAATGGAATAGTATCGCCCTCTGTTGCTCTCACCCAGCTCGGCTTTTATCTTGAGGAACTTGGATATATCGATCGTAAAGCTCGAAACGCCATAGAAGATTTCTCTACCAACGTTAACAACTACACCGCTGACGGAAAATACGAAGAGGCTTTCGACTTGTTCTTATCACTAGGGCAGTTCGTTAATGACAATGCCCGGGCGATAGCGGTCAATTTAAACCATATAACGGAAAAATTAACCCGTGATACCACACGCGGTAAGCAATAATTGTAATTAAGCCAAAATTGAGCTTCAAATATTTAATTAAAGAGCCGGGGTAGCTCAGTGTCCGCGCTTTAAATTCAATATACACGATCAACCGGAGTTCAAATCCCGGTTCCAGCACCAATAAATGTGTTCATTTTAAGTACTGATTTACCACGTGCTCAACGGTGAAGGAAAACATCGTGAGGAAACCTGTACATTTAATGGGGATGTATACCGTTCGCGTCCCCAAAGTGGAAGAAAATACATTGAAAAAAAAATCCTCTATATTTAAGAAGCAATAAAAAATGTTAAATATGTCAAGAACGCCTATCCGCTGTGGGGTGCCCAGCGGTGGGACATATATAGGCAGTTACGTTACTTTACAAATATTTAACTTTTCAAATAATATGACTATGATGTCGTCCACGTCCATCTAACTACATGCAAGATATTGTAGTGTGCAAGCGTCATTGACAGTTATTGACAAAGGTGCAATTACTCTTCCTTTGCTCTGGTAACCTGACGGAACGGATACCCGACACAACTTATAAGAGATTAGGCGCAGAAGGGGTGCCATATAATAAACCTATACTCTTTACTTAACTTTATATCTTAATGATGTGTTTATATATATAAACACATCAGTAAGATATAAATAGAAAGAATAGTTATTCCTATTTATAAAAGCACGGTCGAGAACTTATACCAAAGCTTTTTACTAATATAGACAAAAAACAAAAAATGAAGAAAAAGAAACTGCTCTCTAAAGAATACCTTATGTGTATTTATTGTAAGCGCGTTTCAATAACACGAAGGCGTTAATTGTATATAATATAGTGTACTATATTTCGTCTAATAATGAATTATTAAACTCAATATATACGAAAACATATATTTGCATTTCTGTTATAATTTGACAATTAAACTATTTTTTCTTTGATAGTTATTTCAGACGGTTCCAGCCATTTATCTTCTCCTTTTTTTTCAGATTATTTCGGAAACAGAAGATATCTGCAGGATGTGTACAAAAGTAACATTAATCTTAACAGGTTCATGGATGAAACAGTGGCACCGATTCTAGGCATACCCGATGACGTCAAGTACGATGAACAACGCGACGCTGCCACAAAAGCTTTCAGATCGTCATTCATGAAACCCGCAGTCGAAAACGGTAAAGAGGCACTATAGTATTAGTCATTATAGTTTAATTATCAAGTCAATCAACATTTTTTTTTTTTGTATTACACAGATATTATACGAATTAAACAAAAAAATACTCGCCTAATGTTTGAAATCGACCAGGAGGCGTTTTCTTCAAAACGTATATGTATTTTCTCATTGAATATCTAATAGTTTTTTACCATTACATTTATGATTTTATGAAATAATTTCCGCAAATCTCTGATAACCACCAAGCTTCATTCTCTACCGTGAGCCCGATAGACTGTAAAGTTTTCTCTTCATGTAATGTAGTTCCGACCGATTTCGGCCATGGTGGTCGATCTATAAGAGGTCAGCCAACTACACGAGACATATTATAGTGCACAAGCGTTTGCGCAGACACAGAACATTGAACCGAAAATTATGACTGCTCCAAGCCATCACTAGATGGTATCGGGACCAAGTTTAACATACCCATTCGACTAGAACATCTTACTTTACAAGACAATTGCATTATTTAAAGTAAATACAGCAATTTTTCTATAATTTACAAACTGCAAAGTGTTATCAAAGACTATAATTGTTTCAGTGGAATACCTTTTGCAAAACACGAACGTCACGGTGATTATTTTCAACGGGAATCTAGATGCTGTTTCAAATACACCAGGTAATCGTTGTCTTAAATAAAAAAAAGTAAATAACAGTCACGGGAACGCTTTCGCACACTTTCGTGACCCTGCCAGCGCTGGCTCCTTCCGCAACCCCTCGGGTTACCGAGAGCCCTCCGGTAACCCTCTCCCTCATAAGGGAAGGCGTGCTGGAACATGAAATACGCCTTCCTACGCGGCCTCCTTTTTGATGGCCAGCGGACCCAGCCCACATTGTAACTATCCTGGTCGCATGAGCCGGGGATACGGGAACACGAAAACGCAATCTTCTACGACTCCGGCGCGGCTATGGCCTTCTCAGGCCACCTCTCCACGGGCTAGGGCACCCGATTCGGCCATATGGTGCTGTGCCGGTGCAATTACCATAGCACCCCTCATGAAACCCCGCATTCAGCGGCAGGCACCCCCATGCCTGCCGCCCGGGGACTCCTTATCAGGGGAAAGTTCCGCGCGTAGGCCAGCCTCCTGCGCCCTGGTCTTCGGCGGCGGATATCCAGGGTGGCACTTGCCTCCCTTAATCTCTCAGCGGCCTCCTTCCGGGTGATTATGTCCTCGCATTTTGCGAGGACAGCACCCCACGCCCCCTCGCTTTCGACCATAGTATGAACAACGGCTGAAAGCGAAAGGTCGTGCCCCACGATAGTACACAGCCCTCGGCGCTGCTCTATACAGGAAAGTAATGCTCTAACCCAACTAAGAAACAACAACACAAAGTCATTGCCCTCCGCGGGATTCGAACCCACGATCTCCGATTTGTAAAGCACGGGCCTATACCACTAGGCCTTGGAGGCAGTGCTCTGCTATATATGGTATAATACAAAGCATCCTTTCATAAAAACAATGCAGCTACTGGACGCACATATGCAACCTAACACACAAGTAATTGACTACAGTAATACACCTATATATGCAAGTGTCGTGAATGTCGAAACTTTAAACTTATTGCGACCTTACACTCGTTGCCTAGTTTACAGGGAACAAGATGCGATAAGAAAATGCCTTCCAAATGTATCAAATGTTCTTCTTTCTAAAAGCACAAAACGATGAAACTTTTTCTGGATGTTTTGACGCTTCGATCACAAAGGCACAATGGACGAAGCACGATTCGAAGTTTTCTTTTAAAGAATGTTATTTTAGGTCAGTTACAGTGGGTTGAGAATCTACAATGGCCGGGTCAAGATAGCTTCTTGAGCAGCCCGAGGAGAACCCTTATAGTGAATAGTCAAGTCGAAGGCTACTTTCGGCAGACGGCGAGGTTTCAATTCTATTGGATGAACGCTGCCGGCCAATCGGTAATATTTAAATATTTCCCTTCAATCAAATCAATACGTTTAATCAATTATTTCTAATACTAATGCTATTAGAAAAATCGAAAGTGACCTTGATTCCGAATGAAGTTTGAAACTAAAATGGACTATTCAGCACTGTTAAATATATTAGGCGTTATTCACGATACTAATAAGTTATTTGACATATTCATTAATGAAGTCCAATGAATGAATTTTTATATTTAATGTGAGGGAAAATTCTTTAAACAACTGAGAAAACTCATTATTATCAATCTAATGTCTTATTAATGTGACATATCCATAGGTGTCCCTATAATATAAAAAAAACCTTTTAATTATGCACTTTTTTTTCTTTTAAAGGTTTAACATATCCATAACAAAACAAATATCAAGCAATTATTCTCTCGATATTTGCAAATGAAAAAAAAACAATGCTATTATAAATAAACGCGGTAGCTCAATAAAAGGGTCTTAATCTATATTATCGCATCCTGATAATACAATGACATATGTGGCAACTCCAAAAAACTTAGACTTTTCGACCAGCAAGTAAGGTTCCCGCAGAACTTTCCGCCATAAAAAAAACATTTGTACACATTTTTAACCGATTTCAGAACTGAGCATATGCTTAATTCTTCTGATGTTTAAACATATGTCACGCAGTACGCAATACTTCGTAAATTGTGGACCAATTTGATTTATTTCTTATTGTAATTGTAAAGGGTTTATTAAAAGGTCGGTTTTATATGAATATATATTATCTATTAGATCTAAAACGTTATACGCCAAAATATCTCGGTGAATAACCTAAGTTTATAAATCTATCAATACCTCCAACATATGTCGACGGTCCCTACGTACATAAAGACATGTCAAAAAATGGCATTTTTTTATTACATTATTGGCTTTAGATTTTCTGTATGCACGTAAAGTTCCTATAGCTAATACAGTATAGTACATGTACAGTATTTATAATTGTAGATAGAATTATTTATAGAGCGAATTGAACACAAATTATGCTCTCCTGTAAACCGGTTTTTGTCATGTTGGAGGTATTGATAGATTTATTTGAAGTTGGTTTTGATTTTTTTTTACTCTTTTCACGCAGCAACATACTTTTACAAAGATTTCATACTTTTTCAGGTGCCCTTAGACAGCCCAATTGCTATGAGACGAATATTACAACGAATTACTGCTAATTAATTACTCGAGATATGTATGTGGCTTAGTGAACTTGTTTTGATTATATTATATTATATTTTAAAATTCTATATGGACATTGTTTTTTCTTTCATTTTTGTATCTGTATTCATAATATGGACATAATGATACGACGGTCGTTTAAAAATGTTATAGCGCGAATTTTGTAGTCAATAACATATTTTTGCTCTGTGCCTTGAACAGAATTTAAGCAAAGAAATGAATGATGAAGAAAAATATCAAAATAAGTTTTTATTACTTAATCCCATAATAGTCATTTTTTACGATTTATTATTACTTAATTAAATAAAAAAACGTTCATGTGCGCATGACAATATTGCGATTCAATATTTAGATGTAACCAAAGTTTCTGCCTTGCTTGCCTTCTCCAGACAGCCCAGTAATAAAAATATACACTCTGATATTGAATGTAACGGATAACCAAGAAATCAAAAAAAATAATTAAAAAATATATTGAACATTTTAGCTATTTTGTTGTAATGTTTTTACTTTTTATTTGCTTAATGTAATGTAAACAATTTAAAGTTCCTTTATTGGATCCGTTACTCGCGGCTCCATATACTCAATCCGTTACTCGCGGCTCCAAATACAAATTTCAAGAATTCAAATATCTTTATTTAGTATACATCGTAGGTATGTATGGTAAGAATTATTTATTGTGAAATAATTTACATGTCTTTGTTTTTATAATAACTATTTGTTTACCAAAAATAGTTTAAGAGTGTTATGCTAATTAAATTTATTTTAAAATGACCCAACGATTTTGAATACACGCCACCAGCCAGTTTTTCATGCTTTTCGCTCGTTGGGCTGACGCAGAATGTTGCTGAAATATCCAGTGTCTTGCATTGAACATGGTTCGAGAAAGACTGACAAGGACTGTGTTTGACACATAAAAACATTCGTTTTTACGCCTTTTTCACAAAAATATACTTCAGCTAAACGCAAATATGAGACTCCCATCCACATCATGAATGACTATAGATAGCCTCGATGCACACGAGGAATGCGGTTGCTTGCTTTCACTGCCGTGGACCTACACCTTATCATTTCGTTTATTCTAGCTCTCTCCCCCACGGTATCTGAATGATCAGAAGCACGGATCAGCAACCTTTTCTTACACAAGGACCGCAAATGTTATAAGAATGTTGGCGCGGGCCACAAATGGTCTCAGGATCTTAGCGCGGGCCCCATTTCGTCTAATTAACACATTTTTTTTAGATAAAACTAATTTTTGCCAGCAACCCGCTCGTTGCCGACCCCTGATCAGAATAATTCAATCTGAAGTAGCAACAGTTTCTGCTTACACATGAGATTTCTGTAAATTCGCGCCTTCACAACTTTTATCTCACGCAGTTCCAACAGTGACAAAAATGAGAGAGCGAAGGCGACCACTTATTTTTCTGTCTTGCACACTTGAATTTTCAATATATCGTTTGATGGAGTGATACACGAATCGTTTGGTTATATTTAAATTTTTCAGTAGCTTGAAAATCTGACCGATGCAACGCAATAACCTCAACCTTCTATAAGTCCATTCGATATTTAAAAATAAATGAAATTCTATAATAGTGTACATTTTTATTTTAAGTTTTTATTATATAACACAGCTGATGACCCAACTAGGTACGAATATATGGAAAGCGGCCAACTGTACACGCCAGAGCCAGAGGAAATCCAATTACATCGACAGGAGATAGAGAAAAACTAAGGGAGATACTACAGTACCCTAAGAAAAACTTAACTATGATCGTCCCAAAATTTATATCTAGATTATACGGATATAGTGATTTAATGACACCAAAATAATTATATGTCTTTTATTATTTTATTCAGGTTTTGTCTTTTTTTTTTACTATGATGAAAAGCCAGTTTAATGGACGTTTAATACGACGTTACGGAGGTTTTAATAAAATTATATTAAGATAAACACATATTTTTTAAACAAAAAAAAATAACTTACTCAGCATTTACCATCTTACTTTGAATATTGCACCATAAATAATTTAAAGTATCCGATGACATTAGATTTAGTATGGAGCATATCGAAATAGCCATAAGCCATTATTATTTACGGACTGGCGGCGTGGCAGTATACTGTATATCTTAGTCTATTTGTTTGTCAAAAATATCATCATCTCTATTAACCACTGATATATTGACGTCTCACGAAATTGCATAAAAACTTAAGATGAAGGTTTGAATTATATGCCAACTTAAACCTACTTGTCGTGTTATAAAGTGGCTATAAACTATAATGTATCAAGCGTTATTAGTCGAAAGCTCGAAATTATTGGCTTAAATATCATTTTGAAAGCCTGCCTGTTGTACAATACAATTACATATGTAAAATGTAATCTAGAACTCTTTAAGAAACCTTTGCCTGTTTAAAGACAATGCAATGACCTAAGGTGCAATTCATAGAGCTTAGCCGTAAAATGTTTCCAGCCTTATGAAACCTCTGCTTCATAATTATTTCTTTCCATTTAAATCAACTTATTTGCTGTACATACTCTTTTATAACTCATAATTTGTTAAGCAGATATTTATTAACTACACGTAATAAATACCTGAAGAAGCTAAAGCGCCTATAGAATAACTGTTGTTTTATAGTAACTAATGGTAAACGATAGCCACCCATGGAAATTTGCAAGACCATTTTCTAATGCGGAAGAAGAATGGC
Source organism: Eurytides lysithous rurik (assembly GCA_018247575.1). NCBI lineage: Eukaryota > Metazoa > Arthropoda > Insecta > Lepidoptera > Papilionidae > Eurytides > Eurytides lysithous. Next base: position 239 of record DWHO01005078.1, on the reverse strand, counting down.
TCTCCAACGGCCATATTACTCATTAGACGAAACGCGGAAGCAGAAAAACTTCTTCATTGATGCAGATTTTCTGTGAGATCGTAGTGGGAGAAAGGCCGGTCCAAGTTGGACTGTTCGGTACCAGCGGACACTGCTGCGGTGTGCAACCGAGATGAATTTTTAGCGAGTTCCAGATGTGTTAGATCATACGCCTTCCCTGTTGGACCTTCTGCTGACCAGTCATCCGGACAACTATAGGA
>DWHO01005077.1:0-10567 GCA_018247575.1 Eurytides lysithous rurik | reverse complement strand
TATCTGGCTGGCTTAGAGCCATGCAGCTGCTCCCGCTGCTGAATGGCTCTAAGCCAGCCAGATATGTACCACGACCTCACAGAAAATCGACGAGAAATGGAGGTGTTTTTGCTTCCGCGTTTCATCAGGTGAGTGAGGTGATCGGTGGTCCCCTAACCTTTCCTTTCTCCCTCTCTCAATCCTCTCCCGCTCTCCTCCTCTCTCCCTTTTTCAAAAATTCCCTCCTTAAAGGCAATTTTACAAGTTCTACAATGTTGTAAATGTCTATGGGCGGCGGTGATCGCTTACCATCAGGTGAGCTTGCTTGTTTGTCAGCCTAGTCCATAAAAAAGAAAAGAAAACTTGAAGAATATCTCAGATATTGGTGCAAAGCTTTTGGTATTATTATATTGGTATTTATTTATCAATTTGTATTGTATTGTATTTTCTATTTGACTCAAAGATATTCATCCTAAATATATGCAACAAATACTACTGTTCGTTGCACAAGAATCGGCTTCTTAAGTAGTTTGGAGCAATGACTACTATACCAAGTCATATACGTATATCTATCTGATATCAATAAAGCCGGGTTAACATTACTGCAGTGTCAGAGGTCCTAGATGGTAAGTTAAAACTAATCGCGTAGGTGCGTCCACGTAATGCCCTGTAGTGAGACGCCGTCTAAATGGCAAATCGGACCGATGTAAAGCTAATGGAACAACTTATTACCTAATCACCGCGTAATGCGTTCGGTAGCTTACTTATTCTCGTGGTAATATTATGACTTACTTATTGAATTGTTTGTTTTTGACGTCAGTTAGACCCAGAAACAAATAAAATCTGTTTGCTTCTAATATTTTGTATTCAACGTGTTAAACTTGTAAACGTGTATATTTAATGTATGCATGAATGTAATAAGAACAGGAGATAATTATCTTCGTAAACTGAGTAGTGCATAGCGAAAAAATCCAGCCAAAAATTTAGGAAAATTTATTAGGAAAAAATATTTAACAAACTGAAAAAAAAGAACGCAGACTTTTTGTTCCATTCAATGATTTGAGACGACGATAGTTTTTTATTATTAATATATTATAATAGTCGTAAATAAGCATATTTGTGCTATAAAACATTTGTTTAATTAGTAATTGAGAAAGTCGGAATAAAAGAATAACCTTTTTAACAACTGAAGGACGTCACGATCAAGAAAAAAAATAAATTCCAACATTTGTAACTTCTCCCGAAAGCTCAAGGAATCCGGACACACTACCAATCAAGGGGCGTAATAAAATAATTGATGGCGGACGCTGCGAGGTGCGGGGACCGCTTTCTTGGGGTCCCATTAATTACCGGTGGAAGAGTCGCATGACGCGGGCCCGTAGAAAGCTCGACCCCGGGTCAGCGAGAGACGGGACCCGGCGTATAGACGGGCAAGATTCCCTTGAGCGTTTGTCTGCGCTTGGTTTTCGCGTTGTCCGGACAAATACGCTCGCATCGGTCTAATGATGTCCCGGCTAAGATGTGAATAGTTTATGCATATATACTATAAAAGCAAATTAGAAGGATTAATAACCCAGACCCGTGAATAATGATTTGGAATGAAGACATTATAAATCGTTCAAAATTAAAAGGGCATTATAATATACAGATGATATTGACATTACAGACGGATAAATCAAAGAAAAATGTTCGGATGTTGCGAATATTCAATAAATTAAATAATAATAGTAAAATATTTTGAGTTATCTTCACTTTAAAAACACTTTATCTTAAAAACATATCATAAGATTTGATTTCATACAGTTTACAGGTTTCATGGTTACAAGGCAGACTAAGATGAATCGTCATAAAATCATAAATTATTTTCATTTCAATTAACATCTAGTATTCGCGTAAATACAAGAAATTCCTAAAAGGCATAGGATCATGTGTGCATTGTCATATTTTTAATAAAAGGACCACAGATAATCAAAATATATTATTACGTGAAACATGCAAAAGGAGGAAATTACGCAATTTTAAGCCGGAACCAAAAAAAATGCCCAAGGCAAGATGTCTGCGGTTTGAGGTTGTTCACCACATACCTCCAAATCGAGCGAATCGGACGAAACCGTTTTCGTATCGAACCTATCACGCAAAACTATTTTAACTTTCGTGTTTTTAATAAATAATTATCAACATTTAATTAAATCGATTGTCTTGAACTGAGAAATTTTTGACTCGTTAAAATTTATAGAATGTTAATATACTTCATTGTACACATTTTGGACACAGACAATTTAGTGTCAATAACATATTTGTACAGACGACCTTAACCCTAAAAAGAATTTTCTTTCAGCCAACCGTTTAAGGAGAACAAATGTTGCATAATTGGGTAGGTATGTACATTATTAAAGGTTCATGCAAAGTAACAGAAAGGAAGAATAAGATTTAAATAAAAAAAATAATATAAAGGTAAAAGTAAAATAAGTAATAAAAGCTAAAATATAATATAAAAAGAAAGCTCTTTAGACAAAATATAGTTATATTGGACATTACTTTTGGTATTTACACATAAAAAAGTCTGCAACTTAAAACCGAGAAAATAGGTCCATAGAAAATATATTATTTAGAACGTATCCAACAAAACATAGCAGGTGTATCCACAACTCCACATCTAAGTCGTGCTACGTGTTTGGTTTTAGTTAATTAAAATCGAATTTAAGGCATAGAGTCGCATCGCCTGGGAACTCTAATTTTCTTCGTACAATAGTAGACTACGTTAAAAATCAGAGCATCTTCGAACCAAACAATATAACAGTCTTTTCCTATAAGACGCGGAATTCTTCGAAAATTACATTAATTATTATGCGTATTAATTTACGATTTCAAAATTTGTAAGAGTACATCTCAAATAAATTGACAATATGAATCCAGCTATCTTGGAAATAACATAATGTATTAAAATAAAACATAGTATGATTATTTCAAAAATCATTATCAGTTCTTACTGGAGTTCATAATGGACTGTCCATTTAGTGCAATAAAATTGTAGTGCCATGATGATTTTAAATGAAAAAAAAAATTGTTAATTTTGTAAAGAATTACTGTCCATTCAAATTGTGTAAAGTGCATTCATTTGCACTTATTTAATTGGCAGTGGTTATTTAAATATTTGTTTTAATGCAAGTAGTGTTTAAGCCCTTTCAAAATTTCCGTTTAACATACATTGACGTGCTTTAAAAGGTGCTAATACGCAGATGTTTACCAATCATAAACAAACGTATATTTAAATGCGTAACAAAGTGTAACACATTAACGGATTTAAATGCAGGTGCGTCCAAAACTATAAACAACGGAAAACTTTCAAAAACTTTTTGACTGTCTTTTCAATTAAAAAAAACTCAAGACGGCGGCAAAATGCAAATTTAGATGACGTGCTGCAATACGCGGGTGCACGACTGATCATCGCCCTTATCAGAACCGCTGGCCTCAATCTAAACTATGCACGTTCGTGTACACAGCGTTAGCATACGGAAATAATGATTTTAATTTCAGCTTAATTATTTCGTTTTTTTTTTTGTAAAAGCCGCCTGCTTCAGCTTAGCCGAGGCAAGATAACTAATACGGTTCCGCATAAAGTTTGTTTATATCGCAAATGAGAGATTGATATCGACTGGCCCGTTGGTGTAGTGGTTAGTGCTCCTGACTGCAAAACCAAAGGTCGTGGGTTCGATTCCCACCAAGGACAAAATATTGGTGCGATGACCATACGCATTTGCTCTGTGTCTGGGTGTTAACTATCTATATGAGTATATATTTAAAAAAAAAATATTGTTTCTTGATTACCATAGTACAGGCTCTGCCTAGTTTGGGATCAGATGGCAATGTGTGAGATGTCCCATGCTATTATTATTATTATTATTATAAAGTTAGCACACTTAACAAATATTAATGGCCGCGAGGATGCGCCCAGTATATCTTTCTCACTTAAAATATTTATTTATAACTCAATAACAAAACCCGACTTGCATAAGAATGTCTCTAGACAAATGTAGTACCTACGATAACCCCATACCTACTGGTAGTAAATTTACGAGAAACATCGCCTTTTAAATGAATCAATAATAAGCATTTCCTAAAAACTTGAAATCGATTGAACATATGTCTATAAAAGTCATAATAAAAGTCTTATAAAAGTCATAACAGCTGAATTATGTTTTAGCCCAATCGATTCTGTAGTTCTTGAGACTGCATTACACGATAGGTTAGATTAAATATTTAGGGGAAAAAGTGCTAATGCAATCTGAACACGTCCGGAAATGAAAATTCAGGTGAGTGCAGTAGATCAAATAAGTAATTAACATTGCGACAATTGCTTATTAGTTATTGTAATCTTTACCTTTGTATGTTTATACACGATGAAATATTTATATGTGTGTACAAATACCTAGCTTTCGTGTTATGCCTTTATCTTAATTTAGAATTTAGAATATTACTCGTTACTACTCGTTAGTGCTAAATGTTATATCTCTTTGAAAAGCAATATTATATTATGTTATGACTCTCTTAGATTGCTTCATACGGACTTTAAGCCTCCATCTTCTCAGCCTCCGTATCCCGTACAACTGGAAAATTATTACTCATAATTATTAACTGCACCCCACAAATGGTGACGTCACAACAAGCACCATGCTCGCATCCTAGAGAGCAAACAATCGAAATACTGGCACGTTCATATTATCCGGATAAATATATTATTTCTAAATAATTTATTTCTTAATAAGAGCGAAACTATTTCATCAGCCTATGTCTATATTAATTTTTTTTTGTATTATTTATGGTGGCAAAGAAAAATTGCAAACATACATTCAATAGAACTTTACCGACGTACGTAGCCCAAAAAGTAAACTGTAAACTATACCTTCACTACCAACCTTAAGGTTGATCATAGAGAATGGTATTGGCAAGTAAGTTTTAAATTTATATGTGCTGAAAGTTTAAGTACAAACAATGTTATTGCCATGTAAAATAAGCAGCTCCATTCAGAATAATGCAGTATACCTTTCTAAAATAACAAACAATGTCTGCGTACAACAGCGACGTTTCAAACCTAATGCTAGAATTCTAGAGCTGCAGTGACATTCCCAAGCGCCATACTCATAGGGTGTCGGTCTGAATAATGCAATCCCTCCGCCTCACCATTCGCCAGCGACAATGACGTCGAAACAATGGCGTCCCATTAGAAAATACGTTTGCTAATGCAACAGAGTTAACGAGTAACGCAGGGAACCCTGAAGTGCTGTGTCAGGGACATCCGAGGAAGCGACGCACTAGGTGTGGCTCGGGGTGTGGTGTGCTTTGTTCGCCGTAATTGATTCCATTGTTGCCTAACACGCGATGTGTGTGAAATATATGGGTTTTTTTTTCAAACATACAGCGCACTTGAAATATTTGATTGTCTAATTAACTGATTATGAGCATTGAGTGGGGCGTTGCTTTGTTGTGACGATTTTGGGTAAACATTTGAATAATGACAATAAGTGCCGCTTTGTTAAATAAAGTGTAGTAACTGCCTCCGTGGCCTGGTGGTATAGGCTCGTCCTTTACAAAACTGGAGTCCTGGATTCATATCCGCGGAGGGCAACGACTGTGTTGTCATTTCTTAGTTGGGTTAGGAAATTAGGGGACGATCACCGAAATCCCTAAAAAGTAAGATGATCTATACGTCGGATATATATGCATGTAAAAAGTCGGCCCCGGCTTCTTGTCGACGCCATCTAACGGTGCTTGGAAGGAGTCGTTACTGAAGGGTGGATTTGATATCACTGTCTCTGCGCCTGATCACTCTCTGGTCGTGTCGGGTGTCCGTCTTATCGGGCTATGAGGTAAAGTATTATATTAATTAAAAGGGTACAATTAGTATTACAGTAATCCCCCCTATAACACGGTAGATTGGTTCCGTGTTGTATGAGTATTTCCGTATAATATGAAAATGTGTTATACCGTGTTATAGGGGATATTACGGGAGAGTAAGAGCGAGTGGATCTGTGCTTGTGCACTATAATATATACCGCGCAGTTGGCTAATCTCTTGTAGATTGGCCGTCGTGGCCGTAATCAGTCGGGAGGGGGTTGTTATTGTCATTATTATTAGCGCTGATCACCAGATCACGATTGCCTGAAAGATCAGATGATCCATGTGTTGAACGGATATATAAGATCGATCCTGGCTACAAGTCGGTGGAATCCTTTTGCACATAATACTCTACCCGGTAGAATGGCTTTGTTTCTTCCTCGTTGCGCAAGCCTGTCGTGACATAAAATCTTTTAAAAAAGCATTGCGCCATATAAAAAAAAATCACAGCATGAACAAAAATGAACGCTAAAACAAACCCGATAGGAAATCGTAATGGCGGCGTAAATTACGATCCAGAAGCGATTTCGTTTTAAATTCAACTTTATCGTTACAATTAAAAGGAACAACAATGCGATTGCCGAAAATTATATTATCCTTAACCGACATAAGCGAGGCCGAGTGAAATTCATTACATTAACGATATACTACGTAACCGACATTCCAGCGTGCTGCCAGTGGTCAATGTTGCTAAGCGAACAATATAAATGCTAACAAGATGATCGATCCAATTCGAAATAGAATTCTTAGCGGAAAATAATACTGGAAGATAGAAATCAAAACAAACACAAGGCACACATAATAAGTTATGAGATTGTACTGGATTGTGTTTGATATTTTCAATCAACATTTAAAAAAATAGCCTTCCTGTGTTTTGATAAAATTTCTTAATTATTTAAATTAACAACAAAATAGTTATAAATTCAAGATACTAACAGTAGAAATAAATTTAATAAAAAAATATACGAGATTTTACGACCCCTCAAATACAATTCTACCCTTACGTGACCAATTTGGTTTTGTGATGTTTACTAAAGCACCAGTTATAAATAAAAAAAGGTTGAACAACTCAATTTTCTTATTCGAGACATTAGGTTAATCTAGAAACTTCACTAAAAACATGTACACTTGAAAATACTAATTGTTATCCAAAATATATTTCGTTCGCGTGCCACATCTGATCGGTGTAAAGCTTATGAACCTTGGACGATTTCAGTCGATTCACGTAATAATACCCAATTAATGGAACCTCGATTTATTTATTCTGCGTAACGTTATGTTAAAACTTGTAGTGTGCATAAGCACTCAAATCCATTTTGAGCCGAAGATTAAAGGTTAAGTAGACTTATATCAGTCAAGCCTCACCAGTTCAAGTAAGAAGGGACTGAGAAATACTAAATTCTAATTCCATTAAGAAATAAATTTTGTATTCGCATTACAATTGATACAACTTTCGTATTCGTTACTTTTTAAATGAATGTACTTTACAAGATATTTCATTAATTATTTTAAGCAATGTTTCGAAAGCGTAGCAGGGTCCAAGGTCACGGGACGGATAAAAACAAATCGAACAAGATATATTTCGTAAAATACTTTCATTTCAATTCAATAAAGAGTATTAAAGTAAGTACAAAAAAATATCTTTATATTTATATCGCTTGTGTTGCAAAGCTCGAGGTATTAAAATTGTTCAGAATCAAAAAGTCACAGTTGTAAACTAAAAATTTTCAATAACAATGAAAAGAAAAGAGCAACTTTCGTCCCATTGTTTTAAACGTGCAATTGAAAGGAGAGTCACATCTGGTTCGGTTTTTGGCGGGAGATTTTAAGGTTTTATTAATTGCCAGTCATTTCTGTTTTCTAAACGATTAGTGTTTTTTTATTTAAACACCAGATGAAAGAAGTAGTTTAGGAAAAGAAGAATACTAAAGATATTAATTCTTATCTAACTTATGTTGGTGACGCATTGTTTTATATTTTAACCTTGGTATATATGACAATACTTTTAATTGTATTACTAAGAAGTTTCTTCTTCTCTCTTTTTGTATGTTTTATAACGATTTCTTCTATTCACACATCACACAATACTTCACATTACAAAAATGACCCTAAACGCTGTAAAATGTTTGAAACGACGGGTGTTTGACTCCAAAATGAAACGTGATAATAAAGCCCGTAAACTATTTTCATTCCACATTGTCATTTTATATTTTTGCTAATAATAAATGGCGGCAAATTTACATCATCTCGTTTGTTAAGATTTAAATTATGTAAATACATTTTATATCGGACATCGTTAAGTAATGATTGGAGAGAAAAAAAAAACTATCCATAGTTACATTTAATATTAATGACATGCAGCACGAACCACAATTCTTAGAATTTTTGTTAATTCATTGACGTGCGGATTTTTGAATAACCTGTATAACTAGGGATTTAATTTGCATAATCTGCATTCGTATTTCGTAACCTGTATTAGCGGGTTACTTATAAGTCATTAGATAACCAAAGATAAGTCAATTAGCAATACAATGGAATAAAATATTGCCACCAGAAACTAAGTACGATCTATACGGGGTCCTTCGACTTTTTCCTTCTTTTCTTACAGCCTATATTTTAATAATCCCCTTAAAAATAAAGTCGAATTTTACACCTTCAGAAACTTCTAATAAAAACTATATGATTAAATGTGTATGTAGTTTTATTAATTATTAATTAAAATTACATAATAAAATCAAAAAGTCATAAACGATTAAAATGATGGAGCTGCAAGGGAATGTCCACACAACCCTGATGAAAGAGATTTTGTAGTGAATACACCATTGACGACGGACAAAAAACCCAAAAATATTATTACATGTTAAAATTACAAAGTGGTAAAGTTAATTATTTAGTTACTTTAGTTGTTAATCAAAAAACCCAAAACATCAATCTAAAATCTAAATTGAATTAAAAGCAAAAATATAATTTGAAGAATCACATTTATCACAAATAGCTTCCATAACTTGTATCCTAATTTTTACCGCGGTAAATATTATTATTATTTTATAGCATTTGGCACAAGCTCATAGACAAAAAAAATCGCAGACATCTTCCTATCAAACACCTATTTAATGATCAAATCCAGTTTTATATGGCACGCGTCGTCGACACGCATAGATAATGATATCGGAGGCATAGAGGATAAATTTATATATAATATTGTCACCGGGTCACTTTTTTTTTTAAATCTATAAACCTATAATACATATAAAGTTACGAGTTAGGATTTCACTAATGTATTATCTATAATTTCATTGAAAACAAAAAAGTGATTCGAGGCCAAGATCACTTATAACTATTCTATCTACAGGTCAATATCTCTTGAAGAATGAAAACACAAATAGGAATTACGTTCAGAGTTTAGACGTTCGCGTACCTACAATAGGCGTGGCCTGAACGACCAATAAACTAGGATAGTTGTTAGGTACGGCGCTATCAACGCCGTGACCCGGTGACACGGAAAGAGAACATACAGCTCACTAAAACTGAAACGACGTAATTTCGTCACGTAGACCGACGAGTCTAGGTTTTTTGTCAGACGACTGAATAGAGCCTAGAGAAATAATAGACGTCAACGCGCCGGCGGCTCGCAAAATACACATGCTAATTCGCTTTACGATGTGAACCACCTCTTAATATCGTTGCTTGTTTTTTTACGTGCAAAAAATGGAAAAATATTCAAAGTCAAAAAGTGTCTCGCTGTTCACGTATTAGATCGCTAGACGTATTTGCCGCTTGGCCACGTCACTCCTCTCATCTACTCTATACAAATGTTTCTGTTTGTTGGTCATAAGCGAAACAAATTGGCAATTTTCTTAATCTATCTTTCACACATTATCGAGAAACATCCGAAAATAAAAAGACTAACAATCTCTAAACAACAAAACATATTTTAATCATATTCATATCATTCTTCAATTCATAATTTAACAATCATAAATGACGAAAACAAATTAGAAATGAAATGAAAAATTAGAAATGTGCACAATATCAATATCTTTAGTTTTATATTTTATTCATAAGTATTTTTTACGGTTTCACTATCAGTGTCAGACAATATTAAATTAAGGCACGGTAATGATTCTAATGAATATTATAAGCTACCTCAGTTTATTTAACCCAAGGGATACACCCTATTAAAATAATTCGAGAACATCCAGAGCTCGGGGCGCTCCGGAAGCTACTTCATGAATATGTTTATCACTTGCCAGAGCTTATCGAAGTTCGAGCAGCTGCCGTCAATAATTGTGAAGATTTAAATTTGCATATGCGAATGGACCCTTATCACGCAAAGCTCGAAATACGTGACTAAAACTTCCTTTACCCTGATGATACGATAATTCGACAAAGAAAATCAAGCAGTAGTAAACCAAGACATCTATTAAAAAAAAAACTAGTTTCAACTCGTCCGCCTAATTGCATTAGAGGCATTCGATAAAAAAATTAAAACAGAAGGTGGACGGAGCTCGCTATAGTCTTTATAACGATATATTAGCCACTTGATAAGAAACCGCATAACGCTCGAATCTTCTTTGATGTTTTTACACGGGCATTATGGCGCGGGCACGTGTTCGCGACATTCAGCCAGAGAAGACGGGACGGCTGTTTTCCGTGTATTTTCTGCTCGGCGGGCGCGGGGCGGGGCGAGGCC
>DWHO01005076.1:0-10567 GCA_018247575.1 Eurytides lysithous rurik | reverse complement strand
TACTGAAGTGGGTATCGAGATCGAATAGGCGACGAGGGCGAGTGAGAGCAGCGATCGGAAGCGTTTCGAATGCGACAGGAGTCCTACCGCTACTAGGGCAGTAGTACAATAACAGTAGCATTCAAGCCAAACATTTTTATGAACCACAAATAGCTCTTTTGAGGATTGTTCAACTTTACGTCCCGATTGCATGTTTGTGCGACTGCGACTGACAAAATTGCATTAAACAATTGTTAAATAATGTACCTTTGCAAAACATTGATTATGTTAATATGTAGTACTATTTAATAATTATAAAGCGGCTATTTTTATATTAAAAGAAATATATCCGCAGTTAGGTGTGTGCAGGTTCAAATAATATTCTAATCCGCATAGTGGATGCGGATGTTAATGTCCTTTCAATTATAATAACACTATTTAATTCATTATTAAAGAAAAGTTCATTTGTAATGTTCTTACTTACAAAATAAACATGATTACGTTGAGGAGATTCTCATTCTCAATCAAAACTCAAACAATTAACAAACATATAGATACATATATTTGTAAAACCAAATATAAACCAATGTTACATAGTGACAGAGACCAATCAGTTTCCTTAGTAACTAAGTATAAATGCAAACATACTTGATGACTGTACAAAGTCTACAAACTGGAAGACTAATTATTTATTTTGTACGAGTGAAGTGATAGTAATATAAGTACACTGACAAGTGACACTGAGTATCATTGTTATGCAACTTGGATAGCGAGAATAGTCAAAGCCCTATTTTATGATGTTATCCAAACGAAATTAATTTGGACTGTGTTCTCATTTTAAAATAATAAAATACTGATCTAAAAAACCAAATTTAACCTTTTGAATATTTGTTTATACAATTGAAACAGAAATTAATTCAAATTAACCTTTAGTGAAAATGGTGTGCGCCAATATCTTTAACCGAAACTACATTATGAAATCTACTTTGTCAATATTTTATATGGCATCGGTCTATCTTACTAACTAGATTATGATAAAAGGCAGTGGGTATATAGAACAGCACCTCAGGAATTAGCATATTATAGACAGCTTAGTGGTAAAGACAGGCGAGAGGCAAGAATTAGGAGTTCTTCTCGGTGACCTTGACGACAACAGCCTTGACCTCGGTGTAGTTCTGGATGCCGTAGGGTCCGTTCTCGCGGCCGATACCGGACTCCTTGTAGCCGCCAAAGGGTACTTGGTTATTGAACACATTGTAGTCGTTCACCCACACAGTGCCGGCGCGCAGGCCCTAAAGACACAACGATTGATCATTTAGGACAGACAAAATATTCTATATTAACTTTACTTACTATCACACAACTGGACAAACTAGCAGATACCATCACTTCCATCTTGATGGATGGCAATCCACCGCCGTGCCCGTGCCGTGTCAAAAGCCCGGCTCGCCCTACTAAGGAGTAGAATTTATAAATCTTAATTAGCATATAATTCCCGAATAATTTATTTTTAAATTTGAGCGTTGCGAGAATTATGTCCTAATTAAGATTTATAAATTTTACTCCTTAGTAGGATAAGCCGAGCTTTTGGGTTTATATGATAGTACCGCCACTGCATGGAGTAGGTTATCGCTAGTAGTATTTCTGAAGCGATACAACTTAGGGTCCTTTTTTATGCAGTAGGCTGACAAACGAGCAAGCGGATCACCTGATGGTAAGCGATACCGCCGCTCATGGACATTTGCAACATTACAGAACTTGCTAATGCGATGTCAGCATATAAGGGGGATATTTTTGAAAGAGCAAGGGTGGAGAGCGGGAGCGAGAGGGGAAGGGCGAGAGGAAGGGGATGAAGGCAGAGGTAGGGAGGAGGGAGGGGCTCGGCCTCCGGCCGCCTCACTGAAAAAACACTTCCACTTTACGCCGTTTTTCTATGAGGTCGTGGCCTCACCGTTAATCCGGTCCTCCACGAAGAGTGTCTATTCAATTTGTAAGTTCTGCCTGACCGTACCTGTATGAGGTAGTTAGCCTTGTCCAGATCCTTGGTGAAGACAGCGGCGGCGAGGCCATAGTTGGTGTCATTGGCACGTTCGAGCAGGTCGTCGAGCCGCTCGAAGCGCAAGATCTGCTGAACAGGCCCGAAGATCTCACGCCGGGCGATCTCCATGTCGTCGCGAACGTTGCTGAACACCGTCGGCTGGACGAAGTGGCCCTTAGAGCCTGTGGGTAAGGAGATGGCATCGAATTAAAATCATTGATACTGTTTTGTGAATGGAATGAATGAATTCATGCTCATGAATATATCGTATCGATATTTATGTTCTAATGCCCCTTTACTTCATAAACGGAAATAAATACTCATGAATCATTTAAATCTTTTTCTTTTATGAATTTATTTGTTTTAATGGAATGTCTTTAATACTATTGTATTTATTTAACCTTATTGTTTTACAAAGGCCAATTTTAATAAATATTGCCAATCAAGATCATCAAACAGTGAGCGAGCTAGAGTCAAAATGCTTTTTGCTGTTATAAGGATGGCCTGTATGTGACATTATTTTTTTATTAACTGTTAATGTAGTCACGGAAAACCAATGTCATGTCAATTACTTCACCTATATACCTTAACTGCAGGCTTAATAGAACACTCACTTGTTTGTGTTTTTCAATTTGATATTGTAAAGGACATGCAATTTATGAATGTATTTAAATATAATTTGTTTGTTTCAATTAGTAATTAAGTTATAATTTCAATTTCATATACTGTGCTTTATTAGTCTGTATATTATTTAAATTATTATTAGTCAATCTGTGTTTGGTTAGAAAAAGTACAGTTGTAAATTTTGTAGTCATTTACACAAAAGACATTATTCAAATTTGCAAAGTAACATTCAATCTCAAATCTGAATAATATTAGTGATGTGTGTAAACCATTTCTTAAATTAAATCAAAATAGATTTACTTTTCTGTATACTCAAATGCCTTTCACAAGCAATTTATAATCGATATTTTTACATTTTAGTTCTCGGAGAAGCTACTACCTGTTGAGAATGGTGTTCAACAAGAAACTCAAGAGTTGCTCTTTTAATGTGTTGTTATAAAGTGTTAAACGTTAATACAGCGTTAGCTTAACTTAGTGCTAAACTTTAATCTACCAGACACTCATGAACATATACTCAGTGGCGGTACTACCATACAAGCCCAAAAGCCCGTCTTTCCCTACTAACAAGTAAAATTTATAAATCTTAATTAGCACATAATTCCCGAATAATTTATTTTTAAATTTGAGCGTTTCGGCTTGGTTGATTGGTTTGGGCTTGTATGGTAGTACCGGCACTGCATATACTGTTATGTAAGCTTTACAGTCGGCTATACTTAATTTTATAAGGCTTCAGTGGCAGATTTAAGATACCATAGTGTAGAAAGCCTTCGATATCGATGAGAATTTACTCGACATTGAACGTTACCTGCGGGCCCGCCGCCGGTGACAAGCTTGGCGCCTTGCTGCTTCCCGCTTTCGATGAAACGCAGCACTTGGGCCCGCTGCTCCGCGTCCACCTGAGGCCCCTGCTCGGTCGCCGCGTCGAAGGGGTCCCCCACCACACGCCTCTTGGCCCGCTCGGCCGACAGCTCCACGAACTTGTCGTAGATCGACGACTCGACGAAAGTACGCGATCCTGCGGTACATTTTACCATACGATATAACAACCAGATATGTACCACCGTTTTAAGGATATCGGGGTCATGGATGGTTAAGATGGGGACTTGCCCATCCTGGACCAGATAAAGGAGGCACCACGGAGTCGCTTAGTGGTGCCATGTTTGAGGAATGGCACTGGGGTGTCTAAAGTCACCCCTGGAGCGTGCTTACGCTTTCGTACAGAGGGGCACCGGTGCATTCCGTATGAGATCCCGTAGCTTCTCCAAACGCACTGAGGATGGCAACCGAAGGGTTTTTAGTGGGTAGAAGTCCCACAAAATCCTGCCTTCACCCCAGAAGGCGACCCCTATCTTTTGAAAATGTCCCCCTCATTATATAAAAAAAGGTATATACCACCTATCCTAGATTTCTTTACACCGTATAATAAACAAATCTATACTTGGCTGTACCTGGTTATATAAGTATCTCTCTAGATATATCATCTATCCTACAGTTTTTTACAATACCATATAATAACTAGGTCTATACTTACCTGTACCTGTATATCTCTATAGATATACCATCTATTCTGTTGTCATTAAATTCTTATGGGCATTCATATCACCTTTACTATCACATCTTGATGGAACGGATAACCGACAATACCATTAAAAGAGACGGTGACATTATACGAACTTCAAGCCACCACTAGTTTGCCTCGGCAAGACGCCAGGACTGACTTTTTACATGCCCATACGACGCATGGATCATCTTACTTTTCGGACAACCTAGTGATTAGCCCGTAATGCCTTAAGCCAAATAAGAAACAACAACAACAGTCACTACTCCCCGTGGGAATCGAACCCACACTCTTCGATTTTCTGGTCAGGTATGAAGGGGAAAAGACAAATGTTCAGTAAACCGACCTGCGGTGCAGCACTGGCCCATGTTGTAGAAGACAGCCATATGAGCTTTCTCCACGGCTTCTTCGAGGTTCGCGTCGGCCAAGATTATGTTTGGCGATTTGCCTCCGAGCTCCAGCGTCACCCGCTTCAACGTGCCAGCCACGCCGCGCTGGATCGCCTTGCCCACCTCCGTCGACCCTGCCCGGGACAAGCCAAATTCATATTAAATAAAGTTAAAAAAGTGAAATAATGTCAAAAAGATGTGTAAGAAATGCATCTTTTTAACATTACCTCACCATGATCTCACCTTTATGAAGACCCCTGAGACACTAGGATATAATTTTACGGAATAATATACAGGCAGTTTTAATTTTTTTCTAATAAATATGAAAAAGATGAATCACAAAGTTTCTTATCGTTTTTTTTCTGGATAGTTCTAGGAAACATTGAAACACTTTTTTTATGTAGTGGGCTGACAAACCAGCAAACGGCTCACCCGATAGTAAGCGATTACTGCCGCCCATGGACATTTGCAACATTACAGAACGTGCCGAACCAATACGTTTTCAGCTTTTAAAGACGGGAATTTTTTAAAGAGAGTGGGAGTAGAGTGAGCGGGAGATGAGAGGTGAGTGGGAGCGGGATGGGAAGGAGGTACCAGTAGGGGGAAGGGAGGGGATGGAGTCAGTGTAGGGAGAGGGGTGAGAGGGAAGGTGGACGGAAGGTGGATAGGTCACCGGCCACCTCACTCACTGGGCGAAAAGTGGAAACAAAAACATTTCCACTTTACGCCGACTTTCTGTGAGGTCGTGGTATTTATCCGGTTTGAGCCGGCTCATTCAGCAGCGGTACATTCAGCAGCGGTAGCAGCTGCGTGGCTCTACCACCGTAAAACATGCCTCAATTAAAATGATATTTCGTACCAGACTGTGACTTTAGAAATTTTTGCTAAACGATTATTGCTTATTGAGATATGCCGGTTTCGAGCACCCGTTAAATTTCCGCACGGCACTATAGTTCTGTTGTAATATGTACCAGTAAAGGCGATTTTATCGACGTCCTGGTGGTCGACGAGGGCGGCACCTGCATCTCCGAATCCTGGCAGCACATTCACAACACCTGGCGGGAAGCCCGCTTCCTGAAAAGAGTAATAAAGATAGCTGATATAGTTTTTTGACTATGACATTTATGATTTGACAAATAAAGTGTTTGACATTAGAACTATGTAAACAATGGCCGATTTAGCTTATCTAATCTAATATGTAGAGTACTAATATTGACTGTAATAATTAACACCTGCAACACCTATATTCAAAAATAAATATATTTGATTTGAATATATATTTTTTCAATAACATGAAAAAATATAATAATAGTCTTTACTACTGTAAACGGTGATCGAAAAAAATCCCTACAAGCGCTATCCGCCTATGCCACAATAATTTATGTTAAAAAAAGATAACTATCACTCATATAACCTTAATCTTTCACTTTCAGTCAGTCATAAAACAAAATACGAATTATTAAATTTATCGCAATAATTTCCTTACCCATATTCAATGATATCGGAAGAATTACGGTTATTATTAATTTATTTATGATTGAGGCACACCAACTAAGGATATAAATCACTATTGCAACTATGTTACAAAAAAAATTCTGCTTTACACAAGCAGAAAGCTTTCTGCTCTAAATTACAGGTTTGCACAACATTATTAAAAATTTAAAATCAGACAGACGCAAGTGGCCATTGCCACGTTGTAAAATAAAAGTTCTATTATATATCATGTCAAGTATAAATTATTAAAGTTAAATGAGAGCAAAAAATAAAGAGATACTGAAATACTATACAAAATATTTTAATAAACGGACTGTATTGCATGCAATGTCAATTCAACGTCCATTAAATTTTTGTTTTGTAAATTGTCGAATCAAGTTTTTTCTTAAAGTGGCCGCTTGGCATTATAGTTTTTGTAAGCAAAGGTTTAATGGGAAGTTTCTTATATACTTGGCTTTATGTTGGCAAGTCCAAAAAGGTTTAGGCTTTTTAATTTTATTTTAAATGTGTTATAAGATGTGTAAAATTTATTACGTTTACGAGAAAACTTTATTTGTAGGCATTAATCAGTATTCATGTCCATTGAATTATCGAAACACCAATTGGATACACTGTCAATATCTTTTTGTAATACTTCTTGATATATTTTGTACTATTCTAAAAAAAATCAGGACATCTGCGTATAAGAGAAATTCTGTGTATTTTATATGGTATTTTATGTCGTTCAACCACATACTAAACAAAATTGGACCTAATATAGATCTCTGGGGAACTCCTGAGAGAGGCACAAAATATTTCGATAGGAATCCATTTATTACAATTCTCACGCTACGACCTTTTAAATACTGCTCAAATCGTTTAGAAGTGACCCAGCAATTTGTTGTTTTAGAATTATAAATTATTGTATCTATTTATGGAACATTTATCTGTCTCCTTTGTAACGTTGATATCGTGCGATATGGCGATGACATGGTAAATATTTATTCCTCTCGATCTTAGATAACCTAAAAGACAGCTCTTGAAATCGTTTGTATCACTTGTCACGGAGTGATTCGTGCTTATAAAATATATAACCACAACTATACCTACAACAATAAAGAATGCGAGGAAGTTGTTCTAGAATACCAACGAAGGTGGCGTGTTGAAGAACTACGATAAACAAGCGAAATTTGCATAATTATTTGCAAGTCACTTGCGGTTCTCTTTTTTATAGTAATGTTTTTATGTATTTTTATACAAGATGGCGTTTTATGTGTAATAAATAAAAATGCATAATTATGTCGTGTAGCTAGATCATTGTTTTTGGTCATCTAATTGGACGTTAATTTATTTATTTCATTTTTGTAACAACTAATGAACTCGCTTACCCGGCAGATGTTACTATTGACGATAGACATCTCAATAAGTAGCAAACTGTTTTAGATTTTTTTTTATCGTATATGCTGACAGAAGAGTAAGCGGCCCGCCTGAGGGTAAGCGGTCACCGCCGTCCATGGACATTAGCACATTATAGAACTTGCAAATGCGTTGCCAGCTTTTAACAGGGGGTCGAAAAAGGAAGGGAGAAGGAGTAACGGGAAGGAGGCGATGCAAGGAAGGAGGGGAGAGGGGAGGGAGGAAGAGGGGGAAGATGGGCCACCGGCCACCTCACTCACCGGACGAAACGCGGAGGCAAAAATTTTACGCCGATTTTCTGTGAGGTCGTGGTACTTATCCGGTTCCAGCCGGCAGCGGGAATAGCTGCGTGGCTCTTCCACCGTTAAACCGATATAGCAGTTAGAAACTTTTATTGAATTTCATATATTAAAAATTTGATGTTCCTTTCTTTAATCCGAAATCATAACGTTAACTAACATTCTCGGTAGAATAACGAGGATTTGTGGTCTATCCAATATGGACATAAAAAGATATTGATTCCTTCAAATATTCTTTAAAACATATACCATCAAAAGAAAATATTAAGAAGGGCAGGCTTAACCCTCCGACTGCTCTTTGTGGATCAAAGTTGCTTGAAAAATTGTGTATTTTTTTGCATATTTAAAGTCTATATATATTGAAAACACATTTTTTTCTTTCTTATATAATTAAATAATAGTAATTAATGTGATACTGCATATTTTTTATTTCGGTGGTAAAAGGAGTAAAAACGGGATGCGCTCCTCAATATAAAGAAAAACACAGGCCCGCGAAAATCGCGGGATAAGCAACCAGAGAGTCAATGCCTCTAGGCATTCTCTCCCAGTCAAACGGTTGAGTGGGTTGGCAAACTGCAGACCGATTTATCTAAACATACCGACCTTAACCAGTTGGGCGAGGTACAGCGCCGTGAGCGGGGTTTGTTCCGCTGGTTTCAATATAACCGTGTTCCCAGTTGCCAGAGCGGGGCCGAGTTTCCATCCGGCCATCAGCAGCGGGAAGTTCCACGGGATGATCTGGCCGCAGACACCTTAAAAATACAAATATGAGATACCAACTATTATTGTAGCAAGCCCAGGTTCTACGTATCTAACGTTTTAGATTGTTAAAGTCTAGTCTTTCACCTCACTTATTATATTTTGAACAAATATCTGATGATTTCTGAAAAAAATTTATATAATATTTCGATGACCGTTTGGCGCAGATGCTAAGTTATTGGCTTCGGCGTCGCAGGTCGTGGGTTCGATTCCCACCCGGGGGCAAATATTTGTTTCGGATCTGGGTGTTCTACATCTGAACTACAGATCTGAACTACAGATATTTGTTTCGGATCTGGGTGTTCGTCCGCGTAAAGTTTATGTATGTAAAACGCCCTTATAACACAAGATATTTCTATCTTACAATAGGGGCAGCGTTTATAAAAAAAGAAAAAAATAATAATAATTGTTATAATGAATATAATTAATTATTATTATTAATATTGTTATAATGAATAATTTGTATATCATTCCTTGCACTAGATTTTTATATGTTTAATCTTCTGTCAGGTTTTTGCTGAAATGATCATATACTGTAATGATTCAGTATTTTTTCTGTTTTCAGGAGTGGACATATGGCGAGTGTTGTTAATGACTTTTGGTCTAGTATTAATATTTTCCTCCAAAACGTTGAGTGACAATCCATTGTTTTTTTATCTTTGTGGTATTCTTGTTGGAGTGTCAGCTTCTTTTATGTTATTGGTATATTATATCAGTAAATTGCTGCCTAGGGTGGGTATGGTTTTAAACTATTTATTTTCTAATTCTTTTCAAGTATGAGCCCAATCAATTATTATACAAAGTTATTTCAGCTATTTGTTAAACAAGAAAACTGTTAAAATACAATTGTATTCATATCATTGTTAAATTGATTTTTTTGTTATTTTCTGTTGTTAAAGAATGCAAATAAGACCACCCAATTAAATAATTGGATGTTTTTTCTTATTTCAGAAAACATTTACATATGGCATCCTAATTGGTGGCTGGACTGTTGGAGTTTATCTATTGCAACAGATCTGGGAGAACATACGGAGCATTGTGATGTCGTACCAAACCTATATCTTTTGGTACACACTTGTGGTCAGCTTTGTGAGTTTTGTGGTCTGCTACAGGATTGGACCACCTAAGAATGAAAGGAGTAAAAACCTAGTAATGTGGACACTTCAGGTAAGTAGATGACATTTATGTCACTGGCATTTTTGTTGCTGTGCAGTTTTTTTTATGTAATAGGCTGAAAAAC
Organism: Eurytides lysithous rurik; assembly: GCA_018247575.1. Taxonomy (NCBI): domain Eukaryota; kingdom Metazoa; phylum Arthropoda; class Insecta; order Lepidoptera; family Papilionidae; genus Eurytides; species Eurytides lysithous. Next base: position 792 of record DWHO01005076.1, on the reverse strand, counting down.
GAGCAAGCGGCTCACCTGATGGTAAGCGATTACCGCCGCCCATGGACATTTGCAATATTACTGAACTCGAATGGGGATAACCCCGACACCCGCGACCTGCGTTGCCTTCGAGGGCAACTGAAGATGACCCATCGTTCGTTCGTACTGAACTCGCAAGTGCGTTGCCAGGTGGGGAGGGGGGGATTTTGAGAGGGAGGGAGGAAGATAAAGTGGGAAGGGGAGTGAGGAAGGCAGGAATGGAGTCAGATGTTGGTAGGGGAGGGAGGAGGACGGGCCACCTGCCACCTCACTCATTGGATGAAACGCGGAAGTAAAAAAACTTCCACTTTACGCCGATTTTCTGTAATGTCGTGGTACTTATTGGGTTCGAGCTGGCCTATTCAGCAGTGGGAACAACTGCGTGGCTCTATTACCGATAAAGTATTTCATATGTATGAGTTTAAATCTTTTGATGTTGCGCTGCGCTCATCATCTGCAGTTTTGTAATAAAACATCTCTGTGCCCAATAATTATACTGGCAACATTGCTCTTTATACACACATCCAGTGGCTTACACATCACTACTAGCTGGCAGGAATTCTGGCAATACTAAATAATAATAGTTGTACCATTTTTGATACTGACGGTGTAAACCTAGTATTATTTTTTTGTTAGCTACATTTTATATACTTTTTAAAATATAAACACAGAAAGCGAAAATGTCGTATCTCGAAGATATCGAGTTAGTAATTTTAAGATATTCCAGTAAAACTGTGTCAAGTAATATATATATATATATATACACACACACAC
>DWHO01005075.1:0-10567 GCA_018247575.1 Eurytides lysithous rurik | reverse complement strand
CAGAGCCCACTCGGAGCGCCCCCTCTGGCCAGCCCTACACCACGGGCCGGCCGTGTTTGGGTTCCTCTTGGCTTCGCTGTGGGTGACCAGGCCACGGTTACAAGAGCCCCTCCGCTACGACAAGGCGGGAACCCGTCGGAGGGGAATCTCAAAGCCTAGTGATTTTAGAAACATCGACCTTCAAAGAGGTACACAGTAATGCTTGTTTGCAGGTGAACACTGCAGAAGAATCTTATAAAAGAAGTATCTGAGAAGAACACTGCAGAAGAATTTTAAGTTGTCTAATCGACATGAAACATCCTTCAGTTTTAGATTCCAAAAAGAGCCACGACACGCGATCACGACACCATCTCGACCGCTATAATTTAAAAAAAATCCAAAATAACAAAATAAAAAATTTAAAGTCCTAACATTGACAGTTGTTAGGATTATGTATTATCGTTTGCCAGTTCTTTCGAAAATGCTATTCCAAAATTCACTAAAACCACATAATCACTCGTATCACGTTCAAAATCTGCTTAAACAGAAGTAGCGTTTGTAGAAGTCGTTAAGGTAACGACTTATTGTTTAAGTGCCACTACCAAAACAATATCTTGTTCATCAAAACATTTTCCGGTCGCATAATTGGAACAATGCATATCTTTATTGGTTTTGAAAGACTGGATTAGTTTAAATTAAATATTGGGGAGATCGTTGAATAAGAATGCTAATTGCACCTAGTTTTAACATTATTGTGGTCTAGTTAGACGTGAAAAAGTCAGTTTAATCATGTTTTTATTGCTTAAGTGTCTTTTTCGACTTACTTATACTATAAATATGAAATCGTGCCTTCGTTTTTTTTAGTCGTTTATTTTTGTATAGAGAGATACTTTTATAATAATGCTTAAATATCTTTAAATCAAAATCCGCTTGCACTATGTGATAAGAAATAAAATTGAATAATTTATGAAATCATGTTTTATGCAGGTGCAATATGGTTACCCCGTTGCACCTTAACTATATAAACTTAGATCGGCAACTTCTGCACCATTGCCCATTGTGTCCCGTATCTTACATCTTTAAAATGGCTGTTACGGTTACATTCAGTAAAGAAATATTAATTGCTTCGTTTTTATTCGCAAACTCAATTCTTTGCGAGGACACTACAAAAAGGTAATATAGTAATAATATTTACTTCCAGTGCCTTCAATAATTCTTCATATTTTTGCAATAACGCCAATATATATCTTATTATACTGTCCTGTCTTTAAAGTCAATAAAAAGATATTTCACAGAATAAACAGGAAATTTACTTTTGAAATATTTTTTAACTAACTGATACATTTTTCTTCATGTAGCGCCATCAGTGTGGATGGGAAAGGAAACTGCACTTGCGGTGGTTTCTCTACTGCTGCCATTACAGCGGACGATAAGCCATTGCTGGCCCAATCGCCTGGTTTGACAGTGAAATGCAACGAGGATGGAGAGACGGCCTGCAAAAATTTATGCGTGGCACTTGCAAACGTCACCAAGGCTAAAGGGCCGGAGATTTTATGCAAAAGACTTAAGATTGCAGAGGACCTCAAGGTAACTTTATTCTTCGTGCAGGTAAACGGTAAAAATATTATATACTAATTAGGATGAAGTCAACTTTATCCTAATTACTATTTAATATTTTTCTGCGAACAAACATTCGATAAAAATCACATATTTATAATATCAGTAGGATTTCTTTGCTCAATGAGTAAGCAATTGATTGATTGAAACTTACCATACAAAAAACTATTTCGTATGGTAAGAAAAGTATTTAACCCATGAGATGAACTACCGGAGAAGATTTTATTTTGTATTAGTGGCAACAATCAACTCCCCCTTCCATTACTCTCATTACACACAATTCATCACACTAACCATCAAAAAATAAGTCGCCCCGCAGGATTTAAACCCTAGACTGATTTGTAAGGCAACCCTATACATATGTTATTAGGAGAAAGAGACTTCTTTTACTTCCATAATACAAGAATGCGGATACTGGTATTTTATGAAGTTAATAAAGAAAAAAATCCGTCATACTAAGAGCAGACCTCTTTGATATATCGTAAAGAGATACCAGGTGCTTGAAAAGGAAATACTTGCCTCAATGTACCCCATTCAGATAAGTATTAATCGTCATCGGTGGGTGCGGTCCGCACCGGGCGGCACTTACCTTGGGGCGGCATTTTTTATATTTACTTATAGTTGTAATAAGCAACTTATTCATTTCATATTTATTTTCTTGTCTTGACTTATAATAGAAAGGGCGGCAAACTGGAGATCGCCCCGGGCGGCAAAAGTTCTAGGTACGCCACTGATTAAAAGTCAACATATTTATAACCTTATGAAAAACAGGTTTTATTTTCACGTTACACATAATATTTAGAATTAAAAAATACATGCATACATTCTAATGCATTTCACATGGCCAGCTGTACATTGTTTCCGAACGTTTCGGGCTCTTTCCACAAAAGCACTATAGGGTTAAGATCAGGGCTTTGGGGTGGCCATGTCATGTTTTCCAACACTTTTTTCGACTGTTTCTCGTCTAGATAGCTTCTACGTAATTAGGAATTGTGCTTTGGATCATTCTGTTGGAATCTTGTTGGAAAATAAATCTTTGGCTGATTAACTTTAATCCGAATGGAATAGCATTTCTATACAAAATTACTTTATACTGCTCTTTTTTCATAATTCCTTTAATTTGGGCCAGTCCCATAGCCAGAGAAACTGCGGTGTTATCTTTTCTTCTGTAGACACTGACACCGGCTTTCCCGAGATTTGTTGACTTCAATACGAACTTCTGGGACTGTTAGGCGTCTATTTTGCTTGCTGATTACTACAATAAATTTATCTTCACTAGAAGTCGTAGCTCTTGGTCTCCCGGAGCGCGGACGATCTTGATTATTGCCAGATTGTTTGTACTGCATAATAGTGCGATGAACACAAATCTTCAATAACTTGAGTTGCAATCTCACGTTCAGATTTGCTTTTATTATGAAGAACAACGATGACAGATCGCGTTTTAATACTAATTTCGCAATCTTTTCCCATTTTAGAGACGTCTTGATTGTAGGAATCACAAAATCAGACTAATTGCGGATATTCGTAGATAACCATGAAGATACCAGGTTAAAATAATTTTTTTTTTAACAATTTAGAACAATTGCATTGTAAGTTGATGTAAAATAAAAGAAGTGTCAGCTGCGGTAATGATGTATTAAAATTTTTACCATCCTTTATTGGACTAGCTCTTTGTCGGCTTACATGGAAGTTTGGAAACAATACTTGTTTACTGCCCTTTCCTTGGCTTATATACAACAGTATAAGGTATAAGTAAAAGTAGGCAATCTGTATAAACAATAGAATATGCAGGTGTGCAGACTACTTTTTATCACAAATTACAATACTGTTCAATTTGTAAACTATGCAGCGTTTGCTACTTTTTTAATAATTTGTTTTTAACATCGGACCCAAGTAGAGTAGTAATAACGGATCTGATTTGTGATATTTATGATACCTTTGCTCTTAAATGGATAAACTGATTGTGTTTATTTTTTATATCTCAAAATTAATTATAACAAATCCTTCGGGAAAATAAGCACTTTTAAATGTAATATATTTTCAGCTTTCGGCTTTCTTCAAAGTATGCGATAATCCTTGGATATATGCAGATATGACAGCGGATGAACCTCTGTGCTGTGAGAACGAAATGGTCAAACCTTGCGTTTCCATGCAGAAAGAAAACACTACCATGGTGGTAGACGCAAAAACTGTCATGTGATAGACAGTTGGATGACATTCCACAGTACTTGCGTTTTTACTTATCTTCTGCTTTTGTTCTTTAATATAGACATGTTTACATAGGAGATCTTAAATCATACTAGTAATATCTACAAACATTTGATTTATTTTATAAATTTAAAGACATGTTTCTTAAAATATCATTGCGTTTCATTTCGCTATTTATGCACTTTTACCCTTACCTTTGTAATCAAATTGAGGTTTTATACAATAAAGATGTGAAAAATATCACTTGTAAATAATTTTCATTTGAATTAAATTTGCCTGCTACTCTAAATTGTTGTATATAATAAATGAATTGCATGTGCGATTTATCTAAAGAGAAGTTAAGAAAAACCAAAGATTTAACAATGCATTTATTTTCTTTACACAATATTTATTATTAAAAATTACTTCCGGGGACGACAAGTGAGTCAAGTATTAGGCTTAAAGTAGTTTTATATTTTACACCCTTTCACCAATTAATTCCCAAAGGGTGGCACTTTCACGGCCATTCATATTCACAAGAGTATGTAAATGCAGTATTTAATACTCTTTTTGATCGCCAAAGCAAAAACGCACGCGCGTGCCCTTTACGCCAAGCCCATTATAATAATAATACCAACAAATAGATTACTCCAAAACTTCGTCGATAATTTTTCCCGCGTTTTAATACAATTAACTAGATACGGAAGGGCCAATTTTTAACATATAAATGAACACATAAAAGAATAATTTGATTATTATTTGGTGTTATAGTGCATCGCACAACCTCACGAACCGCGTTTACATAAAACATGGTTTGTGAGGTTGTGCGTGGGCCTCTAACAAGCAACGACACGACTCAACCCCGCTCTTAACAACGAATTCCTATGTGGAACCACAAAGCGTTTTAAACTAAATAGTTCATAACTTTACTTGGGCTCAGAATAAATGGCAAGGACCTTCCCAACACAGACCGCAAAATTGACCTACGACTTCTTACTGTTAACTAAAATTGTTACTGTTTTATAACAGATTAACATTTATATTGGTGCCCCGGGAATGGGACTTAAGAAGCTTGAGTTCTGAATTAAATAAATAATTATTGTCTGTTATATTTGTATTCGCTATAAATATATGATATAAACAAATAACGCAATATTCGCTATCCATAATAAATGAAAGTTGAAACCTTACCTACAATGTCTAATATTGTCCATGAATAATAATGTTAAGTGCCACCCTAATGCACGTCAATGTTTATTCATCAACGTTTAAGCAAGGTCATGAATCATTGAAAATATTTTTTTAACAAGTTATAAAAAATTCATTAAATTCACTCGACGATTATAAACTACCAAATAACATTCGTCAGATGACGCACTTTATTACAAACTACCTCCTTAAGTTTATTTTACACGAGTAAAGTTCATAGGCGTATAAGGATTACAAGTATTTGGCCTCGCCGCGCGAGAACCTACTGTCTAAGGCTTGGGCCTTCTTGATTATGGATTTCTTTTGTGCCTCATCGAAACGATTCACTTGTAAATCGATGTCTCGGCTGAACGGTCTACGCTCCGGTTTTTCGTCGCTCTTATCGTCTTTCTGCAATAAATGAAAAACATAATATTATTAGACTTAATAAAAGCTAAGCTAATTTTACACTTACTTTGTTAATGATGTCATCGTCTTGTTTAAATAATATTTGAGATTATTCAACATGCAAAAAAATTGGATGACATAACAACATCAGCCAAATTTTCAAATCATATTATTAAATTTGTTTGTTAACAAGGACTGCCAATGAATATACATTGATTCTTATTGTTGATTTTGAATCCCCAATGAAGACCACATATTAGAATTGGTTAAAGTATCCAAAGGATACAAAACATACAACTTAAAAATGAAATTCCAAACCTTTTTCTTCTTTTTTAATTTTTTCTGGTGCAATTCCAACAGACTTTCGTCTCTCTTGTGTTTTTTCTTATGTTTTCTAAACCAAAAAAAAAAACAAAAATAAAGATTAATTCATGCACACATAATTATGTACTTTTTCCAAAAGAATTGCCAATGGTTGTAATGATATAAGTATTCAAGCAGATGTTATATTCAACCAATTAAGTAAGATTTCTCTTATTTAGTAAGAAATTTAAAATTTGTTGTTGTACCAAAACAAGTTTAACATAAATTTTATGATTTAAAACATGGTATATGTGAAACTCACTTAATAGCCTTTTCCTGTTCCTCATCTCTATTAGCTATCAGCTTATTTCTTGCTTCTCGACGTAAAGCAGTATCGGCATCTTCCTCTTTTATAACTCCGGCAGCTTTTTGAGCCTTTTCTTCTGGCGTATCAGTCCAACTTGATCTATTTTTGTGTTAACAAACAAGTATTTAATATTGGTGTAGCTCTATTTTCAAATCATTTGTAAGTATGCAATAAGAAAAAGAAAACATATACAAAAAATATTTTCCAACGGGAAAATGTGGCAAATAGACAGTTGGTTCACTTAATTGCCATATAACTTCTTCTTTTACAGACCAAAGCATTAGTAAAAAAAAAAATGCAAAGGTATAAATATTTCTCTATGTCAAGCTTCTATACAATAGTTCTATGTTACTATATGATGCTTTTTGTGACACAATAAAATTTTAACTGCAAATCAATTTAATAATCCTGCTAACAGCAATTGCAATGTTATATTCCCAATCTTCAGTTCCTTTTAATTATTAAGATTTCCTTTTAGAAGATTTATTTATTATGAGTATTTTTTTAAATAAATTAATTGTGTTGCTTAGAAATCTTACTTATTTATTGTCAACTGTAGTTGTAACTCCTGGAATTATACTGTAAAAGATGTATCTTTTATAGTATAATTCCAGAAGTTGGATGATTCTTAAATTTGTAATTAAATTGTTACTTCAAATATCACTGCTTTTTAACACATACCTGTCACTCATGTCAGGGCCCTCTTTTGCTCTGAAAGATCTAGCTTCCAATCCCAAATATTTAGCTTTTCCTTCAGGTAATTCCAACATCCACTTCTCTCTTGACTTAATATCTGTATTGCTTAGTGAATGTCCATCCATTTTCTTTAACTTCATATCTAATGCCCTTTCTTCTAACCGTTTATGAGCATGGGTCCATTTTTCTTCAGAATTCACAGGAAGAGGACCAACTACACTTACTTCTTCATCAGAGCTATCAAATTGAACTATATCTTGGCTGTTTTCTTCCAAAACTTTGCGCATATCCTGTGGTATAGATGGACCTATAACAATATAAAGCAGATCTAACATTTTCATTATTTGTTCGTAAATTTATACATTAAAATTCAAATAAATGAGAATGGAGAATATTTTTTAAATATAATTTGTTAAATGAAAACATTAAATTATGTATATGCATTGTTTATATGTTGATCATATTTAAACATTATGCTTTCTAATGTACAATATATAACAAATTTTTTATTTCTTAAAATCAAAAGGTTGTAAGCAGTTACCTAATTGTCGTGGCTTTTTTTGCAGATGTGGTGGTAGTTCTGGGCCTTCTCTATCTGGTGATGAACTTCTTTCATTTCTTTTTTCTAAATGGGGAGGTAAAGCTGGTCCACATACATCCACTTTATTAGCCTGCATAGTAGATCTCTTTATTTTGTGTCTTAAATCATTGGAATCTATATTTATAGGACTTTGCGGATCATCATCACTTAGAATCTCACCTTCTTCACTACTCTCTTTTTGAAAAGTTTTCTGTGTTGATGTCACTTCTGCAGTTTCAGACCCACTTGTTTTATTATTAGTTGTAGTAGCTTGAATATCAGTTGTGCTGCTAACTTCAACTGAAGCAGTTGCTTCTGGTGTTTTTTCTTTATTTTTACTCCCTTTCTTTTTGTGCTTTTTCTTATGCTTTTTCTTTTTTGTCTTATTGATTTCTTTTTCTAAATTTAATAATTTAGCTCTAAGCCTTTCATCATCAGATGAATCAATTTCACTGGATTCTTCTGATTTCTCTTTGACTATTGTGGGTATCATATTATAATAAGAGCCAGGTTTTACTTCTTCAAATTCGTCACTATCACCATGTACTTCAACAATAACAGGACTTTTACTTTTCCGTACAGGTTGTTCTAAAGAAACTGCTTTATGCACTTCTGATTTTTTTAACTTACGGTCAGAAGACAAAGATCGTTTTATCCGGTTTTCAATTGATGAAGATCTATTTTCTTGTCTCACAATACTTTTATCTGATTTTTTTTCTATTATATGGCTGTGCATGACCTCCTTTATGTGTTTACTATGATCTGGGGATTTACGTGTTTTAGATTCTGACCTTCGAATTCTATCTCTACTGTCACTTCTATGGTCTTTTGATTGTTCTCTCGAGTCTCTCTCATGCCTTCTCTCATGTCTTTCATAAGGTTCCCTGTGTCTATTTCTTTCATGTGAACGCCTTCTTCTTACTGGTGATTGCCTAGAAAATCGATGTCTCTCCTTTGTACGATAATCATGAAATTCTCTTTCATCTCTTCTTCTTTCAAAATCTCTATGATATCTATCATTCTCATGTCGTCTACTTCTTTCTGAAGGTTTAAAATTATCTTTCAATGAGCGGAAAGGATTATCCCTAGTCTTAGAGGCTTGTGTAGTTTCATCTTGCGGTTTTGTCCTACATTTAAATCTGCCAGTTTCCGAGTCACTGCTTGATTCATCTGATAGCATTTTAGAACCTGAAATTTAAAAAGAGGTTTTAGCATATTTAGGATAAATAAATAATAAATAATTCTATTTACAAATTGACTTTATTAATATTCATTTTCTACATCACATAACTATACATAATTAAAACATTTTCGCGATTTTTTTAGCACTGTAACGAATTGATTTTAAGAATCCCGCAGTTGGTATTCCTTTTAATGACTGCCTTACACTTGATTGCCACACTATGTCTTTAAGAATTTGTCTCAAAATTACAGCACAGTCTATATCATATGCAACTGCTCTGAGTACATCCTCCATATCCTGCTGTAATCCACCATGATTCCAAAACTTTACGATTCTTTGCTGTGGAACCATTGGTAACTGCATTAAGTGATGTAATTTTGTTTCTGGATTAATGTCTTGGTGGCATTGTGTATCACCGGTTGAAAAATCAACATATACATGGAACTGTTGCAAGATTGGTCTATAAAGTTCCCGAAAATTCAGAAGTTGAGGTTGTACAATATTTTTCACTTTATTTTTGTTTTCACCAAATGTCATTCTGAAGTCACCAGCATAACTTAAATTAGAAATAGCAAAGTAGAAATCATACTCTGAAAATGTTTCAGGCAAAATGAGTAAGGCAGTATGGACTGCAGATCTCAGGTTAGACTGAAGTGCATCTTTTAATTGAGGGCTATTTGTTTGTTTAATGATTTCCACTGGCTTGTGAAGTCGACCAGCCAAGTACAGATAATTCCAGTCAAGTAAATCTGCAATGAGGTCCTTCTGTGATACAATACCATATTTTATGGTAACATCTTCTTCTTTCATTTCGACTAGAGTATTAAAGTACACTTTAGCACCCCAATTCTCTTGAAATCTTGCAACAAAACCTTTACCCAAAAACCGAAGTGCAGAATAATGAGATGAATTCATCTCTATGTTAGCACTATGCCATCTATGTGAATTTTCAACACAATAAATAAGGTCAATCATGTTGTGTTTCTTTTGATTCCCAATCTGTGGTTTGACAGCTGATCCATAAGCGAAGCAGAATGTAAAGTTTTGAGGAAATTTCGATAATATTCTATAATACAAAGGGGAAACATCTTTGACTACACCTACTGCTTTAGCTACTGAAGATGTCATAATCAAAACTTTAAGCTTGTCGTAGTTTATGAGGTAAATATCTGCTGACCTGTAGTAAGTTTCTTTAAATCACGAGGTGGTGTTGGTTATGATTCATACCTATGCAATTATTATCTAAAATATGTTTAGTTACGAAATATATATTGCTTTTTAAGTAAGTAATACGGTCAATAAAAGTATGAACTATTGTTAACAAATCAAAACAATTTATTTTATGACTAATTCCAAAGAGCGTCAAACAACTATAGTGAATTCAAAAGCCTTATACAGATTAAAAATAGAAGATTAACTTTTTATAGAACAGAGGTTTAATCTAGAGTTAACCATAACCATGTTGTAAAAATTACAGTGATAGATATGGACTATGAATGAATACTCCATGGACACTGAGTTAAAATAGTATTTTTGCAACATAAATATTTTAAGGAGAATCAACTAGTTAGTTAATGTGAATTAATGATTGTCATTTTGGTTTGGACAGATTCCCAAATCGAATAGACAATCACTAATTCATCATCTGTATATCGTCGTATCACACAATATATTCACTGAACAACATACACCCAAATCGCAACCTACATATGTTCTCGTCGTGTCTGGTTGTTTGTGAGTTACTAATGTCGTGTTATTACTGTTTTTTTAATAAATATCAAACGCTTATTATTATTATTCATTCTATAAAGATTATTATTAATAAATAATAATTGATTGCTCATTTTATCTCGCTATTAAAATCATTTGGTCGATGAAAACTCTTCTTCAGTTACATCAGTTAGAACTATCTTTGGTGGTTGTATGCGCGTTCGAAGTGAAACCTTGTTGACTCCTTGTGAATGTGTATATTTGCTAAATTTTGCCTACTTATATACAAAAACATTGTAAACAGAAAAACCAATAAAATATAATATTTAAATTGACGGCCAATCAGAGC